>RJWM01003911.1:0-107320 GCA_004363535.1 Dasyprocta punctata | reverse complement strand
CTCGGGAGGCTGAGGTAGGCGGAGCATTGTGAGTTCGAGGCTGGCTTGGGCTACAACGCAGCGCAAGCTGACCTGAGCTACATAGTGTGACCCTGCCTCAAAAAAACCAGGGCCGGGAGTTTGGCTCAGTGGCTTAAGCGCCTGCCCTGGCAGGCGCAAGGCTGTGAGTTCAATCCCCGGTGCCGCAAAAAAAAAAAAACGAAAAAGAAAAAAAAAAAAGAAATACACTAATTTAAGTAGTCAGATGAGCAAAACTAATTAAGTCTGAAAGAATTACAATGTGTCTCATTTTAGGAACACATAAAAATCAAAACATACTAGAAAGGCAGAAAGGATTGTTTAAGTTGGATGACTTTTAAAACTATTCTTTTAGATTTTTATACTTGGTTTTAGATATATTGTAGTATTGTACTATTATCAAGATAGTAGTAACTTCCACATTTCATAGTTCAACACATTTTTAAAAAGCAGATTTAAAAATAAACGTAGGTTAAGGAGGGATCTAAGAACATAAATTTGACAAGTGGATTGCAATGACATTGGGTTTCATACAGGAACTGAGTCTTCATTAGTCTTAACAGGAGGATAGAGAGTCATAAAAAGATGCTATAAAGACGAATCTACAGGACTTGGTACCTAAATGTAGTAAGGAAAAATGATAACCTCAGTTGGCAAGGCTGGCCACACTAGTGGGATAATGAGGAGCCAGAATCCACTTGGGGTATTTAATTTGTCGTTCTGCTGAGAACTGAGCTGCTTTCCTCAGTGCAGCAAGATGGGAGAGGGGCGCATTTAGTAACACAGGAGGTAAAAAGTTAAAAAAGGAAACACATACCTTATAAAAAATGCTGTAACAATGAATCTGATTTTTTTTTCCGGGGCGGGGGGGTGAAAGGGGCTCACTAATGTAGTGCAGGCTGGCCTTGAGTTCACTACGTAGCCAGGTTGGCCTCGAACTCACATTGATCCTCCTGCCTCAGCCTTCTAAGTGCTGGGTTTACAGGCATGTACCAGCACGCCCAGCTCTCTCAGATTTAAATCCAAGTAACTTAGTGTTGTTAAAATTAACAATTCTTATTCTACAGATGAATAAATTTGAAAATTTGAAAATCTGTACAGCAAACATTTTTGGCATGTCAAAATCCACTTCCAACCCTCCCTATCAAATGAGTACCCATACAGTGGTGGGTAGGCTAGAAATCTGTTGTCCCCTGCAGTCGAGGGCTAAAGAAATCTGATCCCTATGGCTGATACCACAGCTTAGTACTTATAGCAAAGTGACTACCTGTAACACAGATCTTCGAAAAAGCATGGTTCCTATTTTCTTTTTTTACAATCTAATCTTTGGACTCCTCCTGAAGAATAAAAAAAGAAAGTTAAATACACCTTACAGCAAGAGAACAAATTCATTAGTCCTAAATTCATAAATGCACTCACGTTTTTACAGTCCCAAATTTTGACAACACATCAACAGATTTGCCCATCTAAATTGGATACCCACTCCCAAAACATCTCAGATCCGTCTTTCTGATGCGACTTTCTCCAATTTAAAAACAAAATCTGATCCTGAGTTAATCTCACTTTCCATTAACTGTCATGTTTTATTGAAATGCAAGCTTCTACAAGGGAGATATTTTATCAGATTTATTCATTGCTATACAAACCTAATCAAATTTTCCCATAAGGTCAACATTGAACCTGACCATTGAATTTGATTCGGTTCTAGTCCAACTCGGTTTGAAACAGTTCCTAAAACATAGGAGGGCTCAATAAATAATTACCGTAAGAGGGCTTAAATCTGAAATGTGTTACTACAGAGAAAAAAAAATGTTGCTTTATTTCCGACCGAGCAGCGCAGAGATCGCAGCTACCCCTGCCTCGCTGGGGGATGGGCAGGCGCCCTTTCTCCCACCCGATAATGGAGGACAACCGGAGGAAACCCCAAAGTCCTCCGCACGAAGGAGAAGAGAAAGGTCAGGCGCCCTTAAGACACCACCTTCCGACCGACGCAGATCAGCAACCAGACCCAACACACGGCTCTCGCGGTTCTTTCTTCCCTCCCTCACCTAACGCGCCAGGCCGCATCAACTCAAAGCCAGGAAACTGCTTCCGGTGCACGGAGGACTCGAGGTTCTCGACAGGAAAGAGGAAACTGTTCGTGGTGTGCGTTGTAGAAATGCTGCCGGCTCACTCGGCAAGAAATACGTGCTCTTAATATGCGAGTTCCGGGAGCTTCTGTCCAGGCGGAAGTGGATCGATTAACGCCACCAAGTGGTGAGTTCCGCAGCTGTCAAATACGAGGTTCTCAGCCCGGGCCAAGGGAGGACAAGGTAAGCGACAACTACAGAATAGCTCCATCCTCTGGAGGAACAAAAACGCAGCCCACTCCTCGTAAAGCCTTAAGAAAAGCAGGAAAACAAATGAGAGTAAGAGCTGAAATCGCGGAATTTAAGGGGGTACCAAAAAATTGGCAGTCAAGATAAAATTTTAATGTAGTATTTTAGTATTTCTGAAATTCTAAATTAATGTAAGCGATCCGTGAAGTACAAAATACTTAAAATTTAATCAAATACAGAACCGAGCTACACTGGAACCCAAGACAGAATGTTTTACCCCTATATACATGTTTTTATCGTCTTTTAATTTTTTCTAAGACATGAAAGTAGTTGAAATATTGCGAAAAAATTAATGTAGATTTGACAAAACAACATTATTTAAAGTTTATTTACACCAAAAATGGAATTGCTATATAATTTTACTTTCCTGCCCTTACTGGAAGTAAACTAATCAGTATTTTCAAAATCTGCTTTTTGCTTATCTCATTTGAGACTTGCCATGCCTGACAATTTTTCTTGATCTAGTGACAATCTTATATACAGTAATTGTAATTAACTTCAACTTACTAGTCTTTATTTTAATTAAAAATGTTTTATTAAGTAAAACCTTGCCATTAATGCCCCATAAAATACTCTCCCTTACTTTTAACACGTCCCATCATTCTTGCCCCTTTTATAAAAGAGCTCACTGCAGTAAAAGACACATTGTCACTCATCCCCCTCAAAATACTCCCCATTGCTTCTAACATGTTTAGCACATCATTCTTGCTACTTTCTAATGCAATTCTGTAAATTCTTGTGTCTTCTTAAAGTTTTTTTTAACCAATATATGTTTGATACACAATAATTAAACTCTTCTTGGGAAATTGGTATATATACATTTGCATCTTAATCATGTTAACTTTCGCTTCCCCTCCCCACCCTTTTGTCTTTTCAGATTGTGTCTTTCAAATTCTGATTGTTTTGTTCAGGGGCTTTTTAACTAAATGTTTTTTAAAAAATAGTGCATTGATGCATTTTTAATCTTCATGGCTGATCTTCTTAGTGCCTGCTAAATTTTGTCTTATTTACCCTAATTGTTGACCTTATGAGAAAGATGGTAGAGCCCCACAGACTGTAGAATCCAGGCCAGCAAGGGAAAGAGGGAGTGGCTCTCCTTTTCCCTCCTCCTGGTCCCCCGCACTACCCAGCCTATAGAGAAGAAAGGAATGCTGCATATATTTCTTTTTTTAAATCCATTTTATTTCAAAGGGAAGAAAAAATTTCAAAACACGCTAATTGGGGAAACAATGGTACAGACATTGAGCATTGTCATCCTCAAATCATTCACCCAGAGCACAAAGCATCTGCATTCAATTGTCTGAACAATACCAGCACAAATCTTCCTCTTCAATGAACTCAGAGAAATCAGTAGTATATCTTAACTATATATATATATATATATATATATACACACACATATACATATGTTGTTTCTTTCAGCTTCTCACAGTAGTGAGACAATACAATATTTACTCATGTATGTCTATTTCACTTATGAATATGGTCTCAAGTTGCCTCCATTTACCTATAAAAGTCTCAAGTTTATCCTTTTTATGGCTGAGTAGTACTCCATTGTATAAAAATACCACATTATTTTTATCCATTCCTGAATGCCTTGATGGGCATTTAGATTGTTTCCAAGATCTGGCTACTACAAATTGTGCTGCTATAAACATGGGTGCATGTATATCATTGTGGCATGATGTTTTTAATTCTTTTGGGAAGATACCCAGAAGGGGAATAGCTGGGTCGAAGGGACCTGTTGTCCTAGTTTTTTGAGGAATCTCCACACTAATTTCTACAGCGGCTGCACCAGTCTACACTCCCACCAACAGTGGAAAAGGGTTCCTTTTCCCCCACAACCCCTCCAGCATTTGTTATTGGTTGATTTCTTGATAGTAGTCATTCTGTCTGGGGTGGGGTGGAATATCACTGTTGTTTTAATTTGCATCTCTTGAATGACCAGTGATGTTGAACATTTTTTCACGTTTATTTGCTATTTGTACTTCTTCATCTGAGAAATGTGTGTATTCGTCTCAGATGCCCATTTTTGGATTAAGTTTTTAAATCTGGGAGGACTGATTTTTTGGAGTTCTTTATATGTTCTCAATAGTAGTCCTTTGTCTGAGGAACAGCTGGCAAACATTTTTCTCCCACGTTGTGGGTTGTCTCTTCACTCTGTTGGTGGTTTCTCTTGCTTTGCCAAAGCTTTTTCAGTAGGGTGAGATCCCAGCTGTTGATTCTTTGTGATAGATCCTGTGCAATCTGGGTTTTGTTTATAAAGTCTTTGCCTACACCAATGTCTTCAAGAGGCTGCATATATTTCTAACAAGCACATTGCCTCTTCTGGCCCAATCTTGTCTTTTAAGTGGAAAATCTGAACTAGTGATCACCTCTTGATGGTTGGCTCGCTAACTGGAATATTTTTAAACGTTTATCTCCATTCACTTATACTCTTACACAGTTGAGTTCCTGAAACACTTTATACTGCCTTACACAGGCCTTAGTAATACCATTTTTTATTTTAATTTTTCTAAAGCCTCATAACTGTTAGAAAATGAATAGCAATTTCTCCTAAAGTGATACACTACAATATTGTAGGCTATTACAGTCTTGTTTTTAAAATTTAAATCATCGACCTGACCGCTTATGTAATTTGAGGTTGAAATTATAGTTCTAAAGATAAGAAGTCTTAATTGTTCAGGCTGAAAGACATTTGTTTTTCAGTATTCATTTTTCTAAAGCTTTGGACAAATGGCTTTTCTAAATTGGTCCATATGTTAGAGATTAGAAAAATACTGTTGTGCTGTACTGCTCTGATCTAAATTTCAAGATTATCTCTCAGTATCTTAAGGTGAATATCAGGAAATTGTGTTTAGGATACATCTAAAAAGCACCATATTAGGCTAGGAAATACAAGGTCCTGAGTTTGATTCCCAGTACCAAAAATATAAAATAAAAATAAAAAGCACCATATTGCCAGATGTGGTGCCCCCCACCTGCAATCCTAGCACTTGGGAGGCTGAGGCAGGTAGATCACTGTGAGTTCGAGGCCAGCCTGGGCTACATAAGCAAGTTCAAGGCTCGCCTGCACCATATAGTGAGACCCTGTCTCAGAAAAATAAATAAAAATAAACACCATATTTACTTTTCAAATTATTGCAATTTAACTTCTTTCCACATTATTTATTTTTAACTTCTTTAATGTCATCAGTGCAATAATGTAAAATAATTATCTGAGCTATATCATGACCCCTGCAAAAACAGAAGTTATTTAGGCATGGGGTAAACGTCCAGTAGACACAGAAGGAATGATATCCTAAACCGGAAGAAAACTCCATTCTTCTCATACTCAATCTTATCTATACAGCTATGGGCTATTTTGTTAACTCCCTGTTACCAAGGAGCCCAGCAGAGAAAGAGGGTCATAAACCAATAATTACCTAGCACCAGGCCCATTCAGGTGTGAAGACAGGCTCTACGGAATACACTGGATGAAGAGACATACTCTTCTACTAATTGTCAGTGCTCAAAAAGACAAGCATAACCAAGGAATTCCAGTGTACATTGCATACAGTTAATATATCTGTTTCTAAATCACAAACTGTGGTTGAATTTATGCTGTACTGCAAGGGACATGGGGAACAAACACATAAGGGCAAGGGTGTGGCAAAAGACAAACTGTTTCAGGTCTTGAATAAAAGTTAATAACTAAAAATGGCAAGAGGTTATAGGAAGAATTTAATTGCGTGAAAAGAATTGCCATTTCAAGGCAAACAAAGAATGATATGAGGGTGGCTTTAATTTTAAAGAAATTAGCTTCTAAAACTGAAAAGAAAATCAGGCATCAGAAAAGTCATTAATAGGTTACCTTCATTAAGATGATACAAATAGAAATTATCAAATATTGTACCTGTATGGCCAAAATTATTTTATAACCAAAATTGACCATTATTAGCTTTTGGACTTGTGAAGCTAAGCCTTGCTGCCAAGAAATATTACTCCCCACCAATAAGATTTTCTTTACCTGCTTACTCATGAAACATTTTCCAACATAAATTTCTTATTCTTTGTTTCATGTTACAAAGAAGTGTGCTTTACCCATATTCATCTTTGGATAAGATAAAACCTTTATTTACAAATAGCTGTGCTTCAAAATGTACACAGAAAAAGATCTGGATAAAAATATCCGTAAAATCACAGGAAACAAAGCCAGATTCTGCTAAAATCAAGAGAAAGTAGCGATATCCAGAAAATCAGAACCAATCAACAGCCAAAAGAGGATTAAGACAAATTGACTGAGACAGAACAGCCACATTTTGAGTCCTCTGTTTCCAGTGTTTTTGTTTCACAACTTAATAACCAGCTCAGGCATATCCATGCGATTTGTAGTCTTCACCACACACAGTGGTAGAGCCATTCATTTAATAAATACAATGTCAGAGAGGTTGCCTCAATCCACAAAAAATATTATGAAAACCGTTGCTCAGAGGGGCTAGAAATTCTCTTTGAGGAATAACATCATATAACATGGGAAGCACTGTCTAAATCCATGTGTATTTTTTTTTAGGGTCTTACTTCAAGCCAAATTTTATTTCTTTCAGGGATCTTTGGTGAGAAATTAGCAACAGCAATTTTAGCCTATTGACCAAGTCAAAGGCTGTTCTTTTCTTTAAGACACATTTTCTAATGAATGAGAATACATGGGTAAGAAGTGTGTAAGTTGCTGATGGGTAGCATTAGGAATATAACAATCGGGAAGAAAAGTGGCTACCAATTATTGTACCTGAGACCATTGCTAATAAGAACCTTTGGTAGCTTTGTAATCTTGACTCTAAATGCTACATTATGGTGACTTTTGAAATCTTTAGGCATTTAAATTGGTTAGTTTTTCCATTTTGAAAGAGGAAGGTTGGGTGCTCAATATCTTTCTGGAGGGTTTATAGTATAAAGTTGGCTGGTATGAAGTTCTTATGGGGAAGAGTGCCCAGTAGTAAAACTTGAACACTTCATTCTCTTTCATCCTTCCAGGTGTTTTGGGCTTCTTGATTCTGTTCGGCCCACAGAGACCTCAGGGTTGCCATGGTGGAGGTCTCCCTGTGGGGACTGGGCCTGCTGGACTTTTCTCAGTTCCCTGCAATCAAAGGGGAAAATATATGTTACTTGTTTCCCAACCACAGACAGTATTTACAATCATAGCTTAGGTAGGTTTCTCTTTTCCTGTTACAGGAGCAAACCTGAGGTATATGTCAAATAGAAGATTTGGTTCCTATGGTTGTCATAGGAAAAGAGTGGCACACACATGCCATTGCACCTGGTAGATTCAGCTTCCCAAATCCTATTAATTTGGTCATAAATTTTCTTCAAAATTAAAAGGTTAAGCAAACATTCTCTTCAGAAGATAGATAGATCGATACAAGCTACAGAAGTCAACAAACCACAGCCCCTGGGTCAAATCTGTGCTGCTGCCTGTTTTTGTAAACAGTCTTACTGCAGTACAGCCACTCATTTAGATAGATGGAATTAATCATAATCAATGGCTATTTTTACAACGCAACAACAGAATTGAATCATTACAGCCAGAGGCCACATGGCCAACAAAGCATAAAATATGTATTATCTAGCCATTTGTAAAATAAGCTGCTGACCCCTACTTTAGACAGTTAAAAGATGCCATCTTTCCCACTCCTAACACTGACTGGTGATGATGGTTAATTGGATATCCAGAGTTCGTCTCACAACTTACATGCTCTGTATGTTCAGAGGTATTTCTATTCTTAAGAAGAGTATGTATGAATGAGTACTTAGTTTCTAATATGGAACAATGAAACTCAAAACATCAAGTCCTGCTTCTACCAGCAGGCCTGAGCCTGGGAACCCTGAACCTGTGAAAGTGTCCAAATCAACACTTTCAGGATTCTAGAAGATATCAGTTCATCATGGGACAGCAAATTTCAGATGAGACATAGCTGGTTATTAACAAGTTACCAGAAAAAAAAGTAGCAAATCATGTCACATCGTTTAGAGAAAGTAGCTCCTTAACTTATGAAGAATTTCTTGGGTGAGTGACTAAACTCAATGATGTACCTGCCAAAGTGGTTGCTGGCCAGGAAAAGCATCCTCTCTTGGAGAGACAACCTGGTTTTGGTTCCTTTCCCTTTTGGAAAGTGGTTGTATGGGTGATCTGTGCCAAGATTAACAAAAGCACTGGCAATGTAGAAACACTACGGATCATGAAGTTGTACCAGTTCATTCAGCTTTATAAAGACATCACCCATCCAGCAGCAGGAGTGTTGCCTCAAGCTCCACCTCTGAAGAATCTGAGAAAACTCCTTCTCTGTAACGTCAGGCTAGCCTTTGGATGGCAAGATGAAGCAGCTGACTGGTGAGGAGTGTTGTATCTGCACCAGTAGACAAGTTGACCTCATCCTGCCTTGTGCTCACAGCTTTCACTAGAAGTTTATTGATAAATGGTGTGACTGGCATAGGAGTTTCCTTATTGATCATCTACAGATGACTGGAACAAATGAATCTAGGGTGGTGTCAGATGCACTCACAAAAGATGACATAGCTGATGAGGCAGGCCAGCCGCACAGGCGTGACCTTGCAGGGAAGAGCTTGTTATTATGGGCTACAAATACATTGTGGTCATGGAGGGAAAATGGAGCTACCTTGTGCCACAGATACAGAAAAACTAATTTTTCCCATCCTCTTATTTTTGCTATTCTGATAATTTGTTCCATTTTAAAATAAGCTTTCCATGTCTTCCATTCATGGTAAACTAAAAAAAAAAAAAAAAAAAAAAAATTAAGTGGCTTATCGGGCATAATTCCTAACTAAAGACTGGGAATCTTTGCAATTTATTACCAAGAAAACAGTTTGGAGACTTTAAACTTTCAAACTAATCTTTCTTTCTTGTATCAAGAGAAGATGCAGGGCCAGGCGTGGTGGTACATGCCTTTAATCCCAGCACTCGGGAGGCTGAGGTAGGTGGAGTGTTGTGAATTCGAGGCTGACTTGGGCTACAACGTGAGCGCAAGTCCTGCCTGAACTACATAGTGCGACCCTGTCTCAAAAAACTAGGGCCAGGAATTTGGCTCAGTAACTTAAGTGCCTGCCTGGCAGGCATGAGGGTGTGAGTTTGATCCCTGGTGCCACGCACACACACACACACAAAGAGAAGATGTACTTGTAAATTTATTTTAAGAAAGGACCACTTTCTATTTCCTATTGTGTTTCTAGCAGTACACAGTATTATAATGATCCCTTAAAATTTTCTTCAGAACACTGCCAAAGGCCGGAAATACAGCTCAGCAGCACCATGCCTGCCTGGCAAGTGTAAGGTCGTGAGTTCGGTTTCCAGTACCAAATAAAACAAAGAGAACACTACCAAGCAGCTCTGCCTGACCTCTACTCCAACCTCATGCCATTAATTCACAATTTTTTTAATGAATGAGTGGGTTAATAAATGTATACCAGCCTACATGAAAAATTGAATTGCTCAGAAAAAAATCTATTACCTAAACACATACCAGGACAGTGAGTTTGCATGCCTATGCCTGAAACATAGTGGATTTCTAAAATAGTCTCTACTTACCTTACCTAAGGTTTCCTTACATTAGGTGATCATCATCATTTATTTAGATAATCTGCTGACCCCCACAACCCCAAGTGTTCTATACCAATGGTATTTCATTGTTTTCCTCCCTCTTTCCTCTTTTACATTACCTGGAATTTTCTCGTAAACTCCCTAGCCACAGAGCTGCCCAGGGCAGCTACAAAGGGCCTCACTGAGCCTACGTATTACAATATAGATTATGCATAAACTTGAAATTTATAGAGGCATGCCAAGCTGGTTTTACTGTTGTGAATAGTTTGCAATAGATTCTTTCTTGACTCCAACACCCAAGTCTACCTTTCCAGTGTGGCTATCTTAGACTTTTCCAAGTTGAGCTGCTGCTGGAGCTCTTCTGTTGTGTTCCGGGAGGGCCGGAGAACTTGACTTCTGGCAAGAGCTGCTGCAGAAGGTCTCTCCCTTGGATCAGAGTGGATCATATTCTGGTAACATAGGGCCAAAAAGAAAGAGAAGCTTCACTTTGGGAAACTGTCCCCATTGAGGCCAACTCCAGCCCAGTTTCTGCCTAGTAGATGTTGTGAAACCCTGCTTCTCATCTGGGCACCTTTAACTTGTTTTGTTTGTTTTTGTTTTTTGTTTGTTTTTATCTTTTTGAGACAGGGTTTCACTATACAATTCAGGCTGGCCTTGAACTCACTTTATAGCCCAAGCTGCCCTTGAACTCACAGCAATCCTCCTGCCTCCGCCTCCTGAGTTCTGGGATTACAGGCATGGGCCACCGTGTCTAGTTTACCTTTAATGTGTTTAAGTACTGTTTCATATTTTAGAGCTAGCTGGCTAACTAGTCCAGTGCTTTAATTTTAATGTGGAAAACCTGAGTCACTACATAATAAGTGATTTGTCTAAATTATTGGAAGGGCCAAGCCCAAAGCCCAGATTTACCTAAATCTTCATTCACCTTACTTTCTATTATATCTTGCTCCTTTATCTCCTAATAATGACCTACTATGAGACGTTCTGCCTAAAGCATTTGTGACAAGGTAGAGTATTCTATAACCTGATTTGAATATGGTAGAAAATATGTAACTAGATGGATAGATATATATATCAATTAACAGTGTCATATAATGAAGGAAACACTGAACATTCCACTTGGGGACCAAGTTCAGAGCCAGCTCCACCATTTACTTTATACATTAAATTTTGATGGCCATCATATTCTCTTACCTGTGATTTGGTAGGATGGTATGCTTCTTGTGGGACTATTGTGAGAATTAATGAACTAACACACATGTACAGTATTGCCTAGCTGAGTCAATATTTAGGTATTCCTAAGTATCAACTATACAGTGGTACCTCAGGGTTCACAAGCTTTATTCTTTCAATGATTCTGGTTGGAAACTGAATTGAATGAGAACTGAATCAATTTCAACGGTTAGGTTCAATGTTGACCTTATGGGGAAATTTGATTTGGTTGTGTTCCAATTAGGTTTGCAAATAGAATTGTGGAAATAATTAAGTTTATAAACTGAGGTACCACTGTATCTATCAGCAGTTTATACATATACATTAGACTGAAGAAAAAACCATTGTGTGGCAGGGTTTACTTCCAGGAAAGCAAAAAAGGAAGGACGGCATTTGAAATTTTCAGATAAACTGATCTCCAAAGGAGTATATAGATATTTTAAAGCTACTTTAGGCATCCTAACCAATGCTGTTTCCTAATCCATGAAATCATGTGTACATTTTGTTCTTTTCAGTATGATTCTAGGCTTTTTGACAGTGTAAGGTTTCATCTTTTTGTTTCAACATAATATCCTCTTTTTGTTGTCCCTGCACATGTTTAGATATCATTAAATTCAAGCAACATACAGATTTTTTTTAACTGACATCACACCTCTTTTCCAATAGCTCAGTAATTGGTAGTATTGTCAGTTATCATCAAAGTAGCTTATACTTTTTTTTATAGATACTTGAAACTCATTCTTTTGTTAATGTCATCACTGTTACCACTGGTAATCATTAAAACCCTGAATTAGGAAGGAAAAGTTTTAACTCTAAGGTAGGCATGTAGCACATGCCCATAATTCCAACTTTCAGGAGGGTGAGGCACTAGGATCACTTGGGCATCTTAGCAGGATCTTGTCTCAAAAAGCTGGGAATGTAGCTTAATTGTAGTATTATCTAGTATGCACCAGGTTCCAAGTTCAATCCCCATTACTACCAAAAAATAAGTAGATAAATAAATACAAGCAATTACAAGTAAATACAAGAGTTAAATAGCTACTGTCAGCCTTGAGTTTTTGCCTCTACACAATGAGATGCAACCTCCCTATTTTACAGGGTTATTAAGAAAAGTAAATAAAAAATGTTCATAACAGGACTTTTAAACAATAACATGAAGTATTTCATGATGTCTTCTCAATTTCCCTGAGAAGTTTTCAATCTGTTCTATATCTTTTCTGGACTTCCTCGTCACATTTCCTTTTTCCTTCTGTTCATGGCACTACCAACAGTTCTACTTTCCTTTTCCCCCTGCTTGCCATCACATTTTTTTAAATGGACATTTTGTCTTCTGTTCATCTCATGAAATATGTCACCTTGAGCAAATTGTGAAAATCTTCTGTGAGCTTCTGAGGAACATCCGGAAAGTTACCCTTACGGATCCAGTGCCACTGTGCACCACAGGTAGGTAAAGTCTTCGCTCCTGCTGCCACTGCAATCGTTAATCCCAGGGCAAATATATCAGCTTTGGGAAGGTGTTCATAATCCTGAAAAATAGAAGCGAGGAAGGCCAGATAATTTGTCAAGTGAAGTGAATCAAATAACTGGTAGAAGAACTTCATGTGTGTGAATGTAACCTCTAAACACCATTGGCCAAATTATATCTAGTATAGTTAATAGCTTATTTTTAAGAAAACAGAGGGAACATAAATATACCTTATTAAACCTGCTGCCCCTGAAAATTCTAAGGTATAATTTTAGTTCTATTTTGTTTTTTCAGGCTCAAGGAAGGTTGGCACATACATTAGCTGATCAAAGGAAGGAAACACTCATTTTTCACCCAGGAAGAAGTTATAGTTGTATTCTTCCTAGGTCAGACCCAGGAAACATCTTAGAAGATGGGCAATGACTAAAGGTCATTGTAATACCAGAGCTGGTGATACTATCTGAAAGATAATAGCAAAGATGGGTTGGACCTATGTAAGCACCAAGAGGAGGATTCCTTCCAAATAGGCAACTCAATAGGTTATTAATTCTAAGAAATAGAAACAATGAGTGACTTGTAAGAAAAAAAAGAAAAAAAAACAGAAGAAATATTGATTTTTGTTTTTTTGTTTTTTTTGTTTGTTTGTTTGTTTTGGTTTTTTTTTTTGGTGGCACCAGGGATCAAACTCTCAACCTCATGCCTGCCAGGCAGGCTCTTAAGCCACTGAGCCAAATTCCCAGCCGTAGTTTTTTGAGACAGGGTCACACTATGTAGTTCAAGCCAGGCTTGCACTCACGTTGTAGCCCAAGCCAGCCTCGAACTTACAACGCTCCTCCTACCTCACCCTCCTGAGTGCTGGGATTAAAGGTGTGCGCCACCACGCCTGGTGATTCGTTCTTGACCGAGCCAGATTTCCCATGCTTTTTGGACGAATATCTCTTCTGTATTTGGTCTCTGTTATGAATCAGAAAAGAGATACTATACATTTACATTATAAATAGACACTCAATTTTTTGTTCTGTGAGCCTTCATTTTAGAGTCAAAAAGTTACTCAGGAGGCTAAGGCTGAGAAGGATCACAAGTTCAAGGCCATCCTGGATAACATAGGAAGACTTTGTCATGAGTAAATTAATTAAATTAAATAAAATTCTCTCTTCCCTTATCTATACCTCTTGCAAAATCTCATCAGCTAGGAAGCGAACATCTCCTTCTTCCACTTGAGGTTTCCTTATTGACGTCACATGGCCCAGGTCACCTGAAAAAAGAAAATAGAGAGAAAAGAAATAGAGCTCTTTAAAAGTGTGTCTTATAACTGGGAGTCATCAGTATAAGTTTCACAGGATAAAAATATATTGGTAAGGATAAGGAAGACTCACCAATTTTATATATTACACTGGTAGAGAGAAACCAATCAGCTTCATTTTCAACCTCTTCTGGGGCTCCAGGAGAATCACTTTGCATGTTATGACAAATGAAGATGTTACCTGAAGAGTACAGAGTAGACGTAAGTAATGATTCCTAAACTTCTTCACCCCAAAGATTCTTTTTCTGGATTTTTCTTCCCTCCTTTTTTCTTCTGTGTGGTTTTAGCAAGACTATGAAGCCTTTTTTTTCCTCTATGAAATCTTTCATGTTACATTGCAACATAGTGATTAGCAATACCTACTAATGTATTTATGACTTCATCTATTCTGAAGACCAGTGGCAGAGTACTGTTGTCTCAAAATAAAACACACACAGTACTAACAACATGCTTAGATTTCACACTGATAAGTGATGAATGCTGAATTAGAAGTGATTAATGCTGTCACTCTGATGAATACTGAATTAGAAAATATACGCACTAGTTAAGTGATCAAAACACAGACTATTTGCTGCCATTTATGTAGTAAATTAAATATCTACTCTTTATTTTTTCCCTTTCTATAGGAGAAAGTCTTTTCCTTTCTGTCCACCGGTCGCAAGGGGGAAATAGTTAAAGAAATGTAAATGAAATTTCTTGGGAGAAACAAATCAAAGAAGGGGATGAGCATATACCACCTTGGACACTTGTTAAACACACAGGCACAGATTTTGATGAGAACAAAGTGTGGCAGGAGGAACAGAAGGAACTATACTGACTAGGCTTGATGTCCAGGTGTACCAGGCCAGAACTGTGGATGTACTTAAGCCCCAAGGAAATTTGCAGAAGGATGTCTCTGAGTTTTGGCTCTTGGAAATGACTACCAGACATCATGTTTTCACATATAGCAGCTTGCAAGCTTCCACCTGGGAAAAATACAGAATAACCCCACAGAATAAGAAAATGAGTGTGAATCTTGCAGAAGTAAGCATGGTAAATATTGAATAAATTTCCCATGACTATATTCTCAAGTCTAGATTGTCTATACCATGTGTATGTTGGAAAGAAGAACTGCAGGGCTCTTAGAGGAAAAGAAAATTTCAGTATCTTAGGTATCCAATACGTGGCTCTACAGCCTCAAATATGTGCCAACTAATATTCTTAAACTTTTACTGAATTATTACTCAGAAGGCCAAGCAACAATTAGTTCTATGTCAGTGTTAGACTAGAAGTTATAGGCCATCAGAATTTTAATACAGTAGGTTCTAAATCTATTGAAAATATTACAAAATGAGTGCATTTAATGTTTGCCCACCCAAGAACATGTTTAGCTCTGTATACACTTGAATCCTATTTCACCCACAGTATTTGTACATCAGCAGTAGATTATATTATCCTTCTTGTCAATTAAAATACAAGTCCAGGATTCACATACTACCTGCTCTTGGACACCCATCCTCAAGTATTAGAATGCTTCTGAACACTATTAGCATTCACTAGTAGGTTCTTCAAATTACAGTACCTGGCTCCCATTGGTAGTTTCAAAATTTGTAACTATGCATCACCTATGTATTAGAATAATAGGAGCCGGGCATGGTAGTGCATGCCTGTAATCCCAGCACTTGGGAGGCTGAGGCAGGAGGATCGCCACAAGTTCAAGGCCAGGCTGGGCTGGGCTACATAGTGAGTTCAAGGCCACCCTGAACTACACAGTGAGACCTTGTCTGAAGAGAAAAAAAGGAAAAGAGAAATAATAGGGTCTGAGATGGTAATAAAACTTTTGAAGAAATCTGTGCCTAAAATTATCGTTTATAAAATTGAACTCAAAGACTAATCTGACATGCTAAAATAATTAAGTTCAGAAAGAATTATTTTGGACCTTTCAGAAACCCAAAGCACTACAATAAAGAGTTCTAGTTTTCTGAGAGTCTTTTAAGAAAAGAAATTACACACTATAAATGACTTGTTAAAGAGAATTTTTTGGATCTTGTTAAAAGTACATGTTTGTGGCTGGGGATTTAGCTTAGCAGCACAAGCACCTGCCTGGCAAGTATGAAGTCATGATTTGGTTCCTTTGTACCAAACAAACAAACAAACAAAAAAGGTATGTTTGTTGGATTGAGTTGGGTTTTGTTTTTGTTTTGTTTTTGAAACACATCTCGCTGTGTAATCCAGGCTGGCTTCAAGCTCATGGTGATCCTCATGCTTCAGCCTCCCAAGTGCTGGAATTACAGGAGTGCGCCACCATGCCGAATCGTGCTTAAAATGAAGTCCCTTCAAAACTAAGTTTGTAGGTGATTTTATGAGGTGTTAACAAGGAGGTAGAATGTT
Source organism: Dasyprocta punctata (assembly GCA_004363535.1). Lineage (NCBI taxonomy): Eukaryota > Metazoa > Chordata > Mammalia > Rodentia > Dasyproctidae > Dasyprocta > Dasyprocta punctata. The sequence goes on along the minus strand of RJWM01003911.1, from coordinate 90,983 downwards.
ACATCCAATAAACTCTTGTTTCCCTGCTAGCCTTAGTATTCCTGAAGGGCAGGGACCACATCTAATTCATACTTTCTCTCCTAGACCTGAAACATAATATTTTGTGTTTTGAATGCTCATCCTGGCAACAGAGAGAAAAGAAAAACTAAGGATCCCTTAAAAGTAAAGAAACAAAGCTACCTCCTGGGGTACTTAGGAATCCTTTAATGTGTTCTTATAGATACAAGTGGAGGTGTTTCTAATCCACTCTAGAGCTACAGTGTTCAGTTAGGACAGCTGAATAAGTATGTGCTAGCTCCACTTTTAAATGCCTAGAAGCTCTGTATGTAAAATGAAAGTTAGCTAAGTAACAACTATACTAGAAGTTACTGAAAAGTGTTCATTTCTGCTATAGCTAAAGAGGATCATCCACTACTAATAAAAGAGCACAATTAGCTATTCTTTACTAAATAATGTCAGTTAGGACGTGTTAATAGACACGGGGATTCTGAATCAACTCACACTGGAGCCTTTACTCCATAACCCAAGGGAACCTCTGGGGGTGACCTCTGTACTACAAGTGTTATACCCTAGAAAGGAATCCATAGTTGCTGAATAGCTCTTCTCAAACCATCTTTGTGAGATGGGCTGTTTCCTGCCTGAAGTAAAATAATGGTACTTTACCCTCTTGGCAGAAAGTAGTTTTTTTAAAACCCTTTAAATAGACATTTATGTTTTCCTGTCTTCTGATATGTAGAGCCTAATATATCAAAATAGAGCAAATGAGGAGACCAGTCTGGGCTACATAGTGAGTTCAAGGTTAGCCTGGACTACATAGCAAGATCTTGTCTCAAAAAAGAAAAAAAAAGCATAGCAAATTATTTCCAACAATAACATGAAAAGGAGATCAAAAATTCAATTCAACAGAGATATTTGGTTCTTTAATTTGCATTTTTGCAATCTTATGTTGCTGCCTATAGTAAGCGTATTTCTCTACAGTAATTTTTCCTTGTTTGGTGGAAAAGACAACCAGTATTCACGGTATTCCACAGAGAACACTGACTTGGATGGAATGTCACTCAAACAAGTGTGAGAACCATCATTCTAGAACACTAGGCTTTATGACACTTCATTGATATATGTTGCAAGAAAATACTGCCTTTATTTATTTTTTTTTATTGTATTTATTTATTTATTTATTTATTTTGCCTTTTTGAGACAGGGTCTTGCTATGCCATTCGGGCCAGCCTTGAGCTCACTTTGTAGCCCAGGCTGGTCTTAAACTTGCAGCCATCCTCCTGCCTCAGCCTCCCGAGTGCTGGGATTACAAGCGTGAACCACCACACCCAGCTAACACTGCCTTTAAAGAGAGATTAATAGTCTAATCCTGAATCAACTAGAATCCTAGGGTTTGTAGAAATCTACTAGAGACCCTTTAGATTTCTGAGGATGTTCTAGAAATGACTTGTAGAGGAGTTTGGCAAGGGTAGGGAGAATGAGGGAATGTTTAATTGATTTAGGGTTCAGGAGGGACAGTAAGAGAAAACAGATGATAACTAGTCTATCATAGTAGTCATCTAATTTGTAATCTAAGTTATCTAGATCACCCAATTTAAATTAAAACTCTAAGTGTACATGTTCCAGCCTAATTGCTGTGATAGGCTGGGGAGAATAGACAGTGGGGAAGTAAAACATGAGGAAAAAGAAGTACGAAAGAAGGCAGAGAGTGTAGGGAAGAAGAGAATAGAAAGAATGGGCAGTGGAAAGGCACAGAGTATGTGGATTATGTTTTGCAAAATCAAAGTCACATTTTAATTGGCAAATACTCAATGAAGTCAGTGGGCCACACTGATGAAGTGATAATCCAACTTGAACTCCATTGCCAGGCTTTCCAGGCCCTCTCTACTGTCCCTCATCTGCTACTTTGCTGATCTCATACCTGACTACAGGGTCACTCCAGTTACAGTGAGACTCCTACTCTCCGCTACAACAGACCCAATACCACTCCCTGTGACTGTGTGCTGTTTAACATTTCCTAGTGTTCCCCTACATTTCCTAAACTCTAGTAATCCTTATGCAACTTCTCATTCAAGTCACAACAGCTTTATGAAATTTTCTTGAACTACTCTAATAGCAACTACTGTTAAGTTTTTACTGTGTATCGAGTATTGGCACTGTGATTACATTTGGCATATATTTTTGCTAATTCTCAACTACTCCATTAGGTATTATTGTCCTAATAGTAAGTGACATCCCAGCAGTTATACATCTAGTGAGTAGCAGGTCTGGGCTTTGAACCCAGATCTGCCTTGACTTTAAAATCCAAGCCTCTTCCAACACCTCTTTACCTTCATCTTCTCTGACTGCTTGTTACTGATAGTTGAATGAGCTAACTTTGCACCCAACTGCCTCATGTAGTGATCTTAACAGAGTAAGTGGAGCAAAGCTCCCTGAAGACAAGGACATTATCTCGTTCTAGAGTATTTCCATACCTAGAGCTTCATACAGTGTCAAGCTTATAGAAGATATTCAGATGCTGATATAAATTGTAACATGATTTTTAATAGTTACAATCCTAAGCTTTTTGAAAATTCTGAAACCTTTATATTGCCCCCAAACCCAGTTAAAAATAAGTTTGCTTTATTAATTTTTATTTGATATTATCTTCATTAATAGAAAAATAATCTTTTTTGTTGAAAGACGAAAGATAAAAAAGAAGGAATACAGGTTTCAATAAGAGGCATTAAGTAGTGAAGATGATTAAGGAAAGTCTCAATGTCTCAGTCATAAGCATAAGGAGAGGATTCATTCTTTCCCCAGACAGGATATTAGAAAAGGAAATTTGGTTTAAATTTGTAAGAGGAAAAAAAGGCCCTACAGATATCACAGGTAAGAATGTGGAGAATCTTATGTACAATGAGAGACTTCTAGCAAGATGGCCACCCAGATAACACCGCGATAGGGAGACTCCCTGAATATACCATCCAAATGCTGGAATATAAAATAATATAATAACAGAGAGAAGGAAAAAAGAGGGAGATGGATCCTCTGGACCCAAGAAGAATCTAAAACGAGAACTGTAGCCCATGGAAAGAGTAAAAAAAAAATGAAATAAACAAAGGCGGAGACCAGCAGCACCTCTGACCAGAGCCGAATCCAATTAGCGCTGCAACCCAAACTGAGAAGGTGTGATTGGGGTGCTGGCAATACGTGGTCGAATTCCTACAGCTGTGGCGGGGATGGCGGAGGCGGCGGTCGATTGTGGAGCGAGGTGGTCGCAAGCAGGCGAGTGAGTGAACCCGGCGGCCCCCAGCCCCCCACCCCCCACCCCTGAGGGAGAGCAAGGGACAGGCATCCATCTTGAGACCGGAACTGCACCTAATTAGGCATGGTTCCTGGAAGGTCGTGGCAGAATCTGCACAGGCGCCCTGGGGGTGATAGGGGAAGTTTGGCGGACGGCCCGGTACGGGTTCCCAGGGAGCAGCCCTATCCTCACGCACTGCAGCAGACATCCACGGAGTGGAGGCAGGCTGGGGAAACACAGTGGGCCAACACAGGCTCTCAGCAGAGCCCAGGAAAATGCCAAGACGGAAAGGTAGGGGGCGCTCTCCGGACTCCGATACAAGCAGAACTAATTCAGGGGACACTAACGCAGAAATGGTTAGGAGTCCAAAAATTAAACTCTCAGAGGAGATGACAACTGAAGTGGGGAGACAACTCCATGAAGCTATGAAAGAAATTAAAGCGACACTGTTAGCCCAACTGAGAATTGAAATGAAATACATAATAGGGGAATTGCTAAGCGCCTCTAAAGGAAACATAGCCAGAAAGGTGGAGGATGGAAAATCAAAGGAAATTGAGAATGAAACAAATAAAGACTTAGAACGCATTAATCAGATTCAGAGAGACTACCAGGATATCAAAGACTCCAATAAAAGTTGGCAGAACCACTTGAAGGAAACTAAGGATAGACTTTTGTATCTGGAAGAAAGAATGGAAGCCTGAGAGAGAGAAAGGAGAGACTTTCTCAAGATAATTAGAAATCTGGAAGTGGCAGTGCAACAGCTGCAAGACAACCCAAGGAAACATAACTTACGAATAAAAGGTGTGAGTGAAAAAGCAGGGGTCAATACAAATCAAATTAAAAGACTATTTACAGAAATAATTCCAGGAAACTTCCCAAGCATGGGAACAGGAAGAGACTTTCAGATTACTGAAGCATATGGAACTCCAGCTAAACTTGACCAAAACAGGCCTACACCCAGACATATAATAATCAAGATTCCAGAAATTCAACACAAAAACATAATATTAAAAGCTATTAGAGAAAAGAGACAGATTACCTACAAAGGAAGGCCCATCAGAATCACGACAGACTTCTCAACACAAATCATCAGGTCAAGAAGAGCTTGGAGTGAAATATTTCAAGCCTTGAAGGAAAATAACTTCCAACCCAGATTAATGTACCCTACAAAATTATCTTTTAAAATCAACAGAGAAACAAGATACTTCCATGACAAAGAACAACTAAAGAGATTTATGACAACCAAGCCAACCCTACAGAGAATACTGAAGGACATTCTAGAGAGAGATAAAGAAGTCCACTGCTCCAGAAAAAATGACAGAGATACCACCGAGCAGGGCAGACAAATGAATAATCCATTAACGGGATTTAAGTTCAGTATTGTTTTCAATGAGCTGTCTAGTTTAATCCTATTCTACCTCGACCAGCCTATCTTCATCATAAATGATGACAAAGACAGCTATTGTAAAGATAACAAAATTTGTAAGGGTAGCCTTCAGTGATATATGATCACCCTGCATCAAAACCAGGTATTACTTACACTGTTCTGAGGGATTTTAACCTATATTAGTATGATTGTGTTACAACAGATGATATAGGCAACTGCCTTGAAGCTAACATGAGGCATTATAGAAATCAACGTTGCATTACTATGTATTGCCTCCATTATCTTATTTGTTATTGGTTTTATTCAGTACTATTTTGTTCGACTATATGTGGCCAATTGGTAAGGGCATTTAGTTTGAAGACAATAAGAGGTATTATAAGGGGAACCGAGGAAGGAAGGTATGGAAAAAAGACATAGTTTTATACAAGGGTATTCATAAGATAGTTTAAAAGTCTATACTACTAAATGCATTAACAGGTGAGAGAGAACAGTTGATATGCATAAGACCAGATCAATCCTACATGTCTTTACCTGTCAATCTGAACAGCCCCCTTAATGGCAACAGTATACAATGTTGCAACCACTGTAAAATTCCAACCATCTAAATTACTAAACCTATAATTTTACAGTATCAGATATGTTGTTGTTGCTTGCTGATCTCTTTAGTTTTCTGTTTCTCTTATGTATGACCATTCTTTTATGCTTTATTGGTTTCACTCTGAACTATTTTGCTTGGTTATATTAGACCTGATGTTATGGGTAGTTATTTCAATAATAACAAGAGGTATTCTAAAGGGAAAGGAAGGAAGGAAGAGAAAAGAAAAAAGACATAAATTTATAAATATGCATAAATAAGACAGTTAAAAAAACGTATTGCTAAATACAATAGCTATTGAAAAAGAAAAGTTAATATACCTGAATTGGTAAATCTTACATGTCTATATCTGTCAGTATGATCAACCCCTGTGAAGGTAACGATATGCAATATTGTAACTACTGTCAAACTTCACCTCGGTGTGTAAACCTACAATGTTATCATATCAGATCTGTTGTTGTTGTTTGTCTGTCTTTTTTGATTTTTGTTTCTATCTTCTGTATCTATTTTCTCTTAAGTAAAAAAAATACTGAAATAACAAAAAAGAATCTTATGTACAAGGAAACAAGAGAAATACCACTCCATTATTTTGCAGGATGTGTGTACCATTTTTCTTTATTAACTTACCTACTTGTTCATTTATTATATAGTGATGAAGCTCCATCACTCAAAAGCCAGGCTGGACATAATGTTCTCAGGGCCATCTGATGCTTACTAAAAATGCTAAAAGATAGACTATACTATTAAATCAACCCAGAGTATTTGTGGTTTTCAAATACTACTGTTGCCACCTGCCTGGCAGCACAAGGTCCTGAGTTTGATTCCCAGTAACAAAAAATAAAATAAAATAAAAATTACTGTGGTCAAAATGTGGATTGCTATTCCATAAAGTGAGGCCAAGCTTTTATTCAATTTGTAGTCTATTTTCCCACTGAACATTTTAATGAAAAATATCTCCAAGACTAACACCACGTAACTGTTGTTATTGCAGCCTCTTAATCCTAGATTAGAATTATGTCAAACAAAAGTACTACTATAATCTAAGTAGCCCCCCTAAAATGTCACCAGTTACTATGTGGTCCTTGAGGGACCTAGAAGAATCCATCTGAAGTCACTAAGTTTTGTCCCTGTACCTCACCCCATTCCTTTACCTGGGGGCGAGCACCAAAGCTCAAAGGTAAGGTGCATGAAGAAGGATGAACAATCCCCCAGTTTAGGAATCCACTTGACTATTACTCAAAAGTTGTCTCCGTATCTTAACTCCCAACTTTTCCTAAAATGATATGACTTATATTTTTCAGGCTACCTAACAAATGGCAAAACAAATATTTACCATTTGAAATACTAGGGCAAGCCAGGTGTGGTAGTGCATGCCTGTAATTCCAGCATTCAGGAAGCTAAGGCAAGAGGATCATTACAAGTTTGAGACCAGCCTGGGCCACAAAGTGAGCTCTTAGCCAGCCTGAAGTGCATAGCAAGTGTCTCAAAAAGACAAAAAAATAAAGAAAGTACGAGGTCAAAATCTCCCTGGTTAAGTGTTACATGCAAAGAGAATGGTGACTTTTATGTATCAGCTATGTACCAGCTTTGAAAGAAATGCCTATGCTCCTAGCAATTCCTTTTCAACTCAACTATTTTCTAAAACTCTGTTTCGAGGCAAGATTATGGTACAGATAGTTTAGACACAACCTAACTGTGCTCAGCATAAATTATGAGGAAGCAAAGTTTATTTCTAGAGATTTACAAGTAGTCTCCCTCTCTGTAGATATTAGTCCACACACTCACCATTGCAGTATTCATTCTGAATGATCACATAATCATTTTCTGCCCAGGAGGAATAATAGCGGACCACATGGGGGTGATGTCCAAGCACTGCATGAGCATAAACTTCACGCAAACGTGAATTTCTAAGAGACAGAAAAATATTTTAAAAAACTAATCAAGATAGTATATACTAAAAAGCTTTTTTAAAGATATGAGGCATTAACAACAACAGAACAAATTCCAAGTGTGGTGGCGCACAGCTCTAATCCCAGCCCTCATGAGGCTGAAGCAGGAGGATTGCCATGAGTTCAAGGCAAAACCAGGGCTACATAGTAAATTTGTGACCAGTCTGACCTCTATAGTGAGATCTTGTCTCAAAAAATAAAATAAAATAGTAAAAAATAAACAATGGCAGAACATTTATTGTGTGCTTATTACATGCTTACTACTTTATAAGATGTGATCAAAATATACAGTGATTGTTTAAATTTTTTAAATGTACTACAATAAAAGACATTGCCATAAATCCCCTCATAATACTCCCCCCGATATGTTCATTTTGAACACATTTATCCCATCATCCTTGCCACTTTCTGAAGCAGTTCTGGAGACCTAGAATAGCAGAAGAAATCCTGGGTAACAAGAACAAAGCAGAAGGTATTGCAACCCCAGACTTCAAGTTACACTACAAAGCTACAGTAATTTTTTAAAAAGCACCATATTGCAAAACAAACAAACAAATAGTCGTGGATCAATAGAACAGAATACAGGATGCAAAAGCAACTCCAAGCCCATTCGACTGCCTGATCTTCAATAACAGGACTGAAAATTTATGCAAAGGAAATGACAGCCTCTACTGGTGCTGGGAAAAATGGCTATCCACATGGAGAAAACTGAATCTAGACCCACATTTCTCACCATATACTAAACTAACGTCAAAATGGATTAAAGATCTAAATGTAAGACAGCATTTAATCTACTAGAAGATAAAATGTTTGATTTTGATGACATAGGTGAAGGTGAGGACTTTCTGAACAGAACCTCAATTGCACAGGAAACAGTACCAAGAATCAAGTGGGATTACAACAAGTTGAAAAGCTTTTGCACAGCAAAAGAAACAGGAGACAAGTTACAAAATAGGAAAAAATTTTGTCAGCTATTCCTTGGACAGAGGACTAATATTTAGAATATATGAAGAACTTAAAAAAATTAGACCCATCCATAATAAAGGACCCAATCAAAAAATGAGCAACTGAAATGAACAGATACTGCTCAGAAGAAATATAAATGGCCAATAAATACATGAAGAAATGTTCAACAACTTTGCCCACTGGAGAAATGTGAAAGAAAACAACACTCTTCCATCTTACTCCAGAAAGACTATCATAAAGAAATGAAATAAATGCTGGCAAGACTGTGAGGAAAAAGGAGCCCTTCTGTATTGTTGGTGGGAATGTAAATTAGTATTACAGTCTTGGAAGTCAGTATGGAGGTTCCTTAAAAAACTAAAATAAGAAATTCTGTTCAGCCCAGGTATTCCCATCCTAGGTATCTTCACCCAAAGATTTAGAGACATATTACTGCAATACATGCATATTCATGTTTATAGCAGCACAATCTACAGTAACTAAATCTGAGAAATGGCCTTTATGTCCATCAATAGATGAATGAAGAAAATGTGGTGTTTATACATGATGGAGTACTACTGTGTCATAAAGAAGGGGAAACTTGAGTCATTTGTAGGAAAATGAATACACTTTGAGGTAATAGTACTGGGTGAAATGGATCAGACACACAAGTTTGGGTATCACATGGTTTCTTTTGTATGAAAAACTCAGAATATAAATAAGGAGTGGGCTGGAGATATAGCTCAGTGACCCAGCACCCGCCTGGCAAGCACAAGGTCTTGAGTTCGATTCCCAGTACCAAAAATAAACAAATAAGGAGCAAAGTAGTAGCTGGATAATACGGATAGTGGGAAATAGGGAGATGGCCCTTTTGAAAATGGGAGGGGGACCTAGAGATGGAGGGAAGGGGAAGGTAGTGGAAGGGAATAAAAAAAGAATTGGGTTGTATTGTGACTATTCCAGTTCCCCACAAGGAATATGATCATTGTGTACTAGACATAATTAATAAAACAATAAAAATTGAAGGAAAAAAATGACAAGAACAGTAGGATAAGTGTATTGAAGCTAGGGGGACTATTTTGAAGGAAATTAATAACCATGTGTCTCTTATTGTACTAAATCTTAAATTTCAACATTCACCATGTTTTTATCAGACTTGATATTGCATTTAATATGTATATCTGCTTGGTAAGATATATCAGATAAAATAAAGTCTCTAAAAAGTAAATGACTGGCCCAAAGCCAAACTGTTAATGATAGACCTGTAAGCAGCCTGATTCCAAAGTTCATTCTTCTTTATTGATCATAACATGTGTTTTTTTTTTAAGTTTTCATTAGCAGAGCCTCGGGTATCATTTCACTGTATTACAACGTAAAAACCTCAATGAGTTTAATAAGAATGCCACCATAACACTTGAGTGTGGCTACTGTGATGAGCCTCTGTCTCCTCTATAAAGGTTAAAATTAGCATCAGTGTTAAACTCAGCCAGTATGATAGAGTTGCAGGAACAACCTTGAGTAAAGATATTCCTTACGCAATAGGAAAGCCTACCACAAGCAAAACATAGTACTTGGTCAATTTCAGTATAAAGATGAAGACTTCTAAAGCCTTTAATTTTGGGTTCAACATGGTGTTATATCCACAGACTTTGGAAAGCATTGACTGCATTTGAAAATTTGTTTTTCTTGAGATCAAGGAAGACTTTTTGAACCATTAGTTCTGGAAATAAAAGATAAACTTTTGTTAATAGTTTTTCTTTGCATATAGTTGCTGAAATGACTATTGAAGCCATTACTCATACAAAGTATTAGAAACCAGTAACCATAACCATAACTTCCTACTTGGCAATAATTTCTGGTGAACTAAACAAATAACAAATCATCATTCCATAAATCTATTCATTACAAAAGATATCAGTAGTAGAAAGTAAAAGCCAAGAGATCCACAAAAAAATACAACATGATCTGTAATTATCATATTCTATTTTGGAAATAACATCACTATACTGAAAATTTGAAAAGGTTATGAATGTGAGATGACATACAATAGGGGGATGATTTTTAAAAACAACAAAACAGTAGCAAATGGTACTTTTCAATATCAGTGCTGTTGAACTATTTTGACCAGAAATAGCTCTCTGAATCCAAGTCTTACCGCACATTTCAAAGGTACTCACTCGTTTGATAATGCTACCAGAGGTTTTGTAGAGTGCTTTACTGCATAAACACATCCATCCAGTCTCTTAATACACTTGTAGACTATACCAAATTCCCCAACTCCAATTTTTTCTAGCTCCAAGAATTCCTTTTCATATCGGGAAACCGTGTTAGTTTCTCGTAGAACACTTTTCTAAAATATTTTAATGAAAACAAGAATAATTCTTACTAACCTAGTGAGCAATAAAATTGAAGCATATTACATCCCTAAATTCCTTTGTATTTTAAAAAAAACCTTTTGAGCCAAATTAATGGGTTCTATTTATGTCACTATTCACAGTAGTAAGAACCCGCCCCCACCGATTTCTGATGATCTTCTTTATGTTCTTTTTAACCTTCCATACAATTCTGTACTTACCTTCTTCACTTTTTAAAAAATATTATTTCCTACATCAAGTCATACTATTCTACTCTATTATATATGTTCCTCCAGGGAACATATCTTCTCACCCAGACCTACTGTCCTGGACTGAAGGAATAGCAAGAACAGTGGGACATGTTTAAAACAAAATGAAACAAATCCCTCCTTCCCTTTGACTCTCTTCACTACCTCCCTCAAGTTCTGGATGCTACGTTTCCATCTCAAATTGAATAACTACCTTGTTTCAATTCTTCCTCCCAAAAACCTTGAATCTAGGGAACAAAACGGTCAGGTTAGTTCACAGGACAGTATATACTCAGGTAGAACAAATGCTGCCCCTATCGGACAACTAGCAACATCACTTTTTCCCCAGGTAGTTGAGCCCAGGTAGTTGAGCCCAGGTAGTTGAACATTTTAATCAATTTTTCTGTCTAAAATGAAGATTATAGCGATTATTCCAGAGAGTACTTTTGAATATTACTTGAGAATATACAATATTTTGTTACACATATGATATGCAATGTATTACTTAGGCTAAATCTCAAGAACATTATTGTGATAAAAATTTTTATAAGGCCAGGAGTAGTGGTGCATGCCTATAATTGTACTACATGGGAGGCTGAGGCATGAGGATCATTGCGAGTTTGAGGTCCGCCTGGACTACAAAGTGAGTTCAAGGCCAGCTTGAACTGCATAGTGAAACCCTGTCTTAACAAAGACAGAAAGACAAAAAAAATTCCATAAATCAATGTATATCTAAAATCCAATTTGTCTTTCAAGTAATCAGTGTCCCAATTACCAATAATTTTTCTCTAGCTTTAGCAGTTTAAAAAATCTTGACTCTTACTAGCTCATTTTTAACATCCAATTCTAGTCATTTTTTATCAGCAAGATCTGTAATTCCCAGTGTCCTTAGCTAATCTCAAGCTATGCTTCTTCTGTCTAGACTTGCTATTAACCCTCTCTCCAACTCGTTCTAATCAAGAACTGTTTTTGCAAAATTGTTTCCCATGAAAAGTTTAAACTCTTAACAATTAGAAGAAAAAGCAAACATTAAGTTTCCACCATCAAAAGACATTTAAACACTAGCAATTATAACACCATCTTTCTTTAATTAATTGGCAGTACATAATTCTGATCATTCAGCATATAACATTTTGAGTCTTGTATGCTAAACATTGAACAAGGACATATTTTCCTACATTACAAACATATTAATGGAAACTTAATTTTCTACTGACCTAAAACTAATTAACCATTCTACTATTATTGGATATTTAATGCCCTCCATTGTTGTGCTTTTATAATTAAGATATAACAGATATTTCTAGGGATAATCTTTACTGTGTAGTTTTCTTATACTACCAGATGAGGGATGCTATATCAAAGATTGCAGGCATCATAAAAAATACAGACACATTTAAGAGTTAAAATTTTACATGTACATCTCTGCATCTCTGCCATTTTTCTGCATTCTATTTTTCCATTTGGGAACCAAAAAATCTTCATTTTCCAATCATTTCTCTATCCCACAAGAATAAAAATTTTCCCTGAATCAAAAAATGAAAGCGAAAAACCCTTTAATTAAAAATACTCTAGGCAATAGCTCAGCTGTATACACATCAGATATCACCTGGTTATAAACGCTAAGCTAGAGTTCAGATAAATTCAGTTACAATGCACATTGGTGAAGCTATAAAGTGTGTGAGGGCATGGGAAGGTACACAAGAAAGAGAACACCGTGAGAAAGGAGGGAGATGAGAAGGAAAGAAGGGAGAAAGAATTGGGAGAGGAAAGACAAAAGGGAGAGCATGAGGATGTGGGAGGAGAGACGGAGGAAGAAATAAGGAGATGAAAGAGAAGACAATAAGGTAAGATGTCTGTGCTGTTACAGTTGTGCCAAAGAACCATGCTTACCTTAGCAGGAAGCCCTTGTAATTTGCCTTTCTCTGCACCAGCTTCCTCACTTAAAACAAACAAACAAAAGATTGTAGCTATGTATGATTATAATTATAATTAACATTCTTACTAAGCCTAGTATTCTGCTAAGTTCTGGGGTGGTCAGAGTAATTGTTTCCCTTCTTTGATTTCTGTTTGGAGACAGAATACCAGGGAATTTTAATACAGGGATATAAGATAGGATAAGAACAAGACATTAAAGGATACCATGGACAGTGCCCAGTTATGTCATTATTTAAGAGCAAAAAGCTTTCCCAGAAGAGAAGATTTGTAAGTTAAGATTCCAAGAATGAGTGGGACCTGGCTAAGGAATAGGCGTAGGAGTTTTAGGCAAGTAGAATACCATGTTCTAAGAATTGGAAGTCAGGAAGAACACAGAGCATATATTGAAATGTAAGTGGTTATTATTATCCCTAAATTAGCTAGCCAAGGCAGAACAAGGTTAAATAACTCTAGGTTATACAATAGGTGGCAGAACTGGATTTTAAAACCAAGTCTGACCCAAAAGCCATTTGCTCTTCACTGCCGCACCACTCTCTCCAACACCCTCCTGTCCCAGAACCTGGCTTTTCAGGTTGGTTCACAGGTAGACTAAGTAACATATAGCATAAGTACAGCCATGGCTAAGAGGTCTTTGGTTACTTTCCAATAAACAGAAGTCGCTGACAAACATTCTGTTTTGTATGAGTGGCTGTATTCTGAATCTTTAGGCAAGATTTCAAATTACAGATCAACCAACTAGACTTTTCTTTAGAAGTACAAGGTAGAAGAAAGTGGGGGATACAACATTCATAGAAATGAACTGATGAGTATTTGTGCCATAAATTTACCACCACATTCTGATACTTTATAAACTGACATTACCACAATAAATAAGGGAGAAAAATACTGTCTCCAAGGCTCTGAGTGGTTACTACAATATCACCACTTTTGTTTCCAGGAATCAAATCTTTACCTGCTGGCTTCAGAGGAAGCCATTGATTCCAATGATTTATGAAGACTTTTAAGAGTTAAACCCAATAGAATTCTTGATATCCAAAGAATTGTGCTGAACTCCTGGTTACTTAAGATGTACTTAAGATTTAGGAGACAATATTAAGTAAACCTACTTTGGTTACAAAGCTCAATAATACAGTCATTGATTCTAGAAAAAAAAATTCAGCATGACATATTAAGTTCTCCTGAGAGTTCAGATTGTTAGCTGTGCATTTGCTGAGTAGATATGAACATGAATGATTGCCCTATTTTAGAGATGCTTCCATTCTGACAAAAATAAAAAAGCATTGTAGAAGCATCGTGAACAAATACCCTTGAGTAACATGCACAGTCCTTATTTGGATGGTTTCTACATTCTGTGGCCTTTGTGGAATAGGGAAGTTTGGCTTTCCTTTTTTTTTCTAAAGCGCCTTTGAAAGTGCCACTGTCTTTTTCTCTTCAGTCAGTCTTTTACCACCTGCGGAGAAATTTGAATCCTTTCTTTACAGTTCTCATCAGAGGTCACTCAAGCTAGACTCAGAGCAGCAATGTACTGCTTGAAATGTACATTGAGGAAGCAATGTACTGCTTCCTCAAGTGCTGGCCTCATGTTAACCAGAGGAAATTCCCTTGAATGCAGGCCTGAACCAACACAGCTTTCTAAATGAAGTCAGAGAGCAGATGCTTACTCCACCCTGCTGCCTTATCAAGAAGCCAGCTGCAGTACACATAAGGATGGGAAGATGCCAGAATCTCTGGGCCACATTAACCAAAGGAGGGGGAACTATATAAACATATTTCAGTTTTATTCAAACAGAGTTATTGTTTCTAATCTTTAATGCTGTCTTCTTACTCCATGACCATAGGAATTCTCAAAAGTTAGAGACAAACTGTACACTTACAGATCTCCTGGGGTTTTCCTCTTGCCCTTTGATTGAAGGAATAATTTCTTATAAGACTCGGGGGTAAAAGGATTAACCTTGACTACAGACAGTGAGGAGGCCTCATCCATGAGGTGAGGAGGTGTGAGCCACAAATGCTTAGTGCTTCGGGGAGGGACCTTCCCTGTTGAAGAAATCACCAGCTGACTCGTAGAACTCTACAAGAATAACAAAGGCAAGTTAGAATAGAGTTAGTCAAAAAAGGAAAAAAAAAAAAAACTTCTGTATCAGCTAGTTAATATTTGAACCAAAGAACATTATTGCTAAAGGAGGCATTAAAGATGATCTGGTTCAGTGCAAACCAGTTGAGTTGTAACTGGTGCTCATGGAATCCAGTCTCTAAATATAGTATTCTTTTTGTTTGTTTGAGACAGGGTCTCACTGTGTAGCCCAGGCTGGGCTTAAACTCAAGGTGAGCCTCCTGCCTCAGCCTCCAAAGTGCTGGGCTTGTAGGTGTACACCACTACCTCTAGCTACAGTCTCTCAATATTGTGATGCATGAGGTCACCACAGGAATCTATACCTCTGTTAACCTCTATTCTTTGCCTGGACAATTGTGCTAGCTAGCTATGAAATTCACCAATTTTCATCCTACTTCCAATTTTTAAAGATAAGGACATTTAAACAAAATACTTTGTTTAGACAAAAATGATTCTATAAAGGACCTTGTCTTTATGTATTTACAGTTAATACTTTAACATTCCTTCAATTATTCATCCAAATATCTGTCTGGTGCCTACTAAGTAGCAGTTACTGTGACAGATATTGAGGGGTACAGAATGAATTGTAGCTCTTAAGGAAAACAACCCATTAACCAGCAGTTCAGTCCCTGAAATTAGCATTTTTGTAAAGGAAAGATTTCATGATCTAAACATGAAAAGAGAAGCTCGCAATTTCACTTAAAATATAGCATTAAATGAGAAGATCTCCATAAAGTGGGATAAAGAGATCGAAAAATAATACTCAAAAACAATCTCTTCAGATTTGAGGGCTCTGCAGTCACTCTAACCAGCTAAATGGGAGTGTGGTACTGGAAGAGGGTATAAGCCTAACCCTAAAAAACCTAACCCATAGTGCGAGGGGAAATGTCAGTAACAATGAATTCTAAGGCAGCACTCAGTCAGGGGCCAGAGGAATAGTTTTACTGTGGATCTAACAGGTACACAGTAGCATGCTGATGCTGCCTTGGTACAAGTAATGCACCATGAGACTCTTTATAAAAATTCTAACAGTTTCTGCCCCAACCCTTCAATGTAACAGCAGAAGCCAAACTACAATATGACTCATTAAGAATGAGAGTCTACAAATAATGGACTCATCAATATTCAATAAATGATATAAACAGAAACAAAGGAAGTTACGAAGTACACCCAGAAATATGCCTTTTCTTAAGTGAAGAAAAATATGTTAGGCTGAGGTTGTAGCTCAGTGATAGAGTGCTTGCCTAACATGTACAAGAGTTTTGCACACATCTTAGTTTGTAGAGTGAATAATCCTGGGGGATTTGGTGAAAGCCCTCACTGACAAACTCAGGAGTTTTTAGTAAGCTTATCATGAGGATGGCTTGTTGCTTCAGAAAAAAACCATACAATGTTTCTCAGTTATCAATGTGACTTGGAAAATGAACTTAGAATTACAGTAAATTGTGCCCTGAGAAATAATTTTTTAGAATGCTATCATATGAAAAGTAAAACACATCTGTGACATGAAGAGATGGGTACCCATCCCTGGGATGCTGCACAATCAGGGAAGACATCAGAATTTCTAGTCTGGAAATACAAAGCCAGTAGAATTTTGGAGCTTCCCCTGTGATGTGGGGAAGCCTGGAAGCTCATTATGAAAAAGAAGGTCTGCATGGAGGAAAGCAGCGTGGACTCTGAAGATGACAGAGGTTGAGAGAATAAGTATGCTCTAGGGAGTATCATAAATCCCCAAGTCACAGCTCTATACAGATGACTGAGGGGGACCAGAGAGTGTGTGTGGGATAGCTTCTTGACTTCTGAAAATGATAAAACAACAGTCACGCAAAAACACATTATAGTATGGGGCTTGGAATGACATTAAAGGCCAGTTGGTACCATTAGTGCCCTGATGCTTATTCTCTTCTACAATGTTCCAATCAGTGGTGGTCAGCTAGCATTCAATGCCTTAAGCCACATGGACCTTACTATCTCTGTAGGATGCTCATCTATCACTAAGTAATTCTGCTAGGAATTCCTTATGGAGAACTGAAGTTGATTTCACATGATTTCCAGTTCCAGCTCTTGAGCAAGGCTGAACCCAACCAACTCTTCTTTTTATGTGCCTCCTTGTCTTCAACATAACACCACCAATTACCACCACCCTCCCTCCTCTCCTTTTCCCCAGTCAAAACTCTATTTTTGTAAAATAAGAACTTCCTCAGTTGCATTTCCAGCTTCCTTCTCAAGCTCTAGTCTCAGACTATCTTTCAAATCTTGGCATTATCCAAGATTTCTAACTTGCATATTTCTTTTCTTCCTCTGGCACATATATTGTGTGACCTTATCCCCAAACATGTTTCCTCAATGCTATAGCAATTCAAATATGGATCTCTGACTTCAGTTGTTTTCCTATACCCTAGACTCATTTTTTCATTTGTTTGTTTGCTTTTGGAGACCACATCCCACTATGTAGTTCAGGCTGTCCTTGAACTCACCATGTAGTCTAGGTCGGCCTGGAATTCACAGTGATCCTCCTGCCTCAGCCTCCCAAGTGCTGTGATTACACATTCTGCCACCACACCCAGTGGCCCTGCACGCATCTAACCAACTGTCTACACCACGTATCTGCTTTTCTCCAAACCTAAACATCCTCTTATGTTTCTTAACTTGATTCAAAGTAACCTCTGGCTTCAGTCAATCAAGCAAAAACCTTCTCAGTCATCCATCCTGTTCCCTCAAACCCTCCATCAAGTCTGTTGTAATTCTTGAACCTCTCTCACCTCCACTATCCATTCCTGTCCTAGTTCAGACCTTCCTCTGTTTTCAGTAGAACTATTGTAAATACTGCCCAGCCTCCAAACTCTCTCCTGGTCCATCCCATCTCACACACAAAGACTATGATTTTTTTTCAAGGTCTCTACTCAAAGCTCAATGGTTCTACCAATCCTTTCAGGATAAAATCTTGACCTAGCTCTTGGCTATCTTCTCGGGCCTCACTTTCTACCTCTTGTGCACAGATTCATTGTACTGAATGATACAGATTTTTTCCTCTCCATGATAAGGAAGATACTTTTCCTTTTGCCTTCAGTTCTCATGTTCATTTATTCATTTAGGAGCAGTTTCTTAAGACAGTACAGAATCTGGGCATAGAGGCACAGCATGTAATGTCAGCACTCAGGAGACTGAGGCAAGAGGATTGCTGCAAATTCAAACCCAGCCTTAACTACATAGTGGGACCCTGTCTCAGAGAAAGAAAAAAGGAGAGGAGAGGAGAGGAGAGGAGAGGGCAGCAAGTCCCCAGATTATAAATGAGTTTCATTCTGGGAGACTGTTTATAAGTCAGATAAGTCAGATTCATTGATAATCCAACAAGGTGAATCTTATACAGTATACATGAGGAAATTTGCAACATAAATATTCCTAAGTCAGGGACTTACTGTAAATGGGTTTGCCAGGGTCTGCTAACACACCAGGCATTTAAACAGTGACTAATTAAATGAAACATACATACCATGCCATTTTGTCTTGCTTGCATAATCCAGTTAGAACCACATTCTCAGCCCATTCTCCACTACATATTGAAACTCTAACAATTTACATTGCTATTTATATGCTTCCTTTACCTTTATTATCCCACTGAAAACCAATCTTCTCAGAGAACTCTGACCACTCTTGAAGCACTTATCACAGTATCTATTGACCCATCCCCTACCCCAGCTTATAAACTCTCTGAGGGACAGAGATATTATGCTCCTTACCCGTAGTGAACTCTCAAAAAAAATTGGTGATCAATTGGTTGGTACTGGAACCTTTGAGAAATCTACCACTGACCACCTGAACATATTAATTTGTCAATAATTTAGACAAGAAGCTTAGTATTTCCTGTTAATAATGGTGTGCATATTCAGCAGGAACTAGAGACCCACTGACTGTGACTGTCCTGCAAGCAGGATCACAGATGTTACTATAATGATCTCAAGTGCCTCAAGCTAAACCAACAGGGAGCAAAGCTAATACACATCCTAGAGGTCACACACCATGCCCTCAGTCTATTAGAAGCAACCCTGCCCAACCTTGGCTTTAATGACCTGAGAGATGTAACAGGAAACCAGTCATAGCAAGAATAAAAGAATATGCTGTTAACAACCACTGTGTATTTGTCATCTTCAGTTTTTAAAGAAATCAACAAGTCACTTCTTTGCTCACATTTCATCAAAGAACCTATTCTCCACTAGCAAAGGAGGGGGAAAGATTTCCTGCTAGAGAGACCAGCAGCAGAGAAAAGAGCATCTTCAAACAGTGAATGTGAATGTTTGTATATTGGAAAACATTAGTAACAATCTACTGGCATAATGAAAAGAATAGACCAAGAGCTGGGTGTGGTGGCGTTCACCTATAATCCCAGCACCTGGGAGGCTGAGTCAAGAGGATTGCTGTAAATTCAAGGCCAGCCTGGGCTACAAAGTGAGTTCAAGTTCAGCCTGAACTGCATAGCGAGATCGTGTCTCAAACAACCCCATCCCCCAAGAAAAAGAATAGAATATATTAAACCCAAAATATTGGATGTCTAGCCCTGTTTGCCTTTGGCAGAGCAATGAGCTGGTTTATTTCTTGACTTTCTCATGTATAAAGAGCACAGGTGGGCTGGAGATCTTAGTATCTTTCCTGGTTCCAATATTCGTTAACTAGAAAGTTTAACCTACCCAACATTTATATGTGACAATACTAAATAGTTACTGGCGCCAGTGGTTTTGAGAATTCTTTTTTTCTGACAACTAAACCTTCCTTCATTTCTACCAATAAACACGTAGCTGAGGATACACACAGCCTGCATGGCAATATACATGCAAACTACTGAGTACTCTTTCTTCTTCAGCTAAGCTAAAGCAAGACAGAACTGGGTGACCTCCCCCCTCCCTAGCTTGCTTACTTTGGAAGTGGAGGGATTGTCGTCCTGCTGCGGGCTGCTCCCATGGATGACACGTGCCACTGTCGAAGGACTCTTGAGAGGGTCTGACCCTGGTGTCTGTAGAACCGCTAGACCTGCCTTGTCCTCCTCCTGAGATGTGCCAAGTTCGGGTATATTCTTGAAGGGAGTCCTAGGAACCTCCGCATGTCCAGGCTCACCCCTCTTGGGACTTTGTGGAGTCTTCACATAGTGAGCCTTACCCTTCTTGGGGTACTGACTTGGGGTCTCTGTATGTCGAACTGCATCCTTCTTGGGGCATGGGCTTGAGGTCTTCACATGCCGAACTTTACTCCTGGGGCTTTGGCTCAGGGCCTCCTTGCTCTCTTGTGCTGTCTTCTGTCCTTCAGTCTCGGACTCTTCACAAGAGGAAAAGCTTAATTTCTGATTTGGCTCTATTTGAACACCTGTGTCATCCATCTCAGTAAAGGCGATTGTAAGGCAGGCAAGATCTCAGAAGGGAACAATGAATGTACAAACAGAAGAAGAACTGAAAGCCACAGCTCCACAACTTTAACCTGCCTTTCTCTGTACCAGCTAACAGCTGCATGACACACTGTTAATTTCTCCCTTAAATACCACAAATCAGTGAGACCTCAGCTTATCCTTATTTCCATTCTGGTTAAAGAAAGCTCCAGGAACTTTCTGAGCAATTAAATCAATTCACCCACATAGTTCTTTGGATTCCCCCACAAAATCAGTCTCCCTGTCCCCATGTGCTACAAAAATGCCAGTGAGTTAGTGGAATTTCTTTAATTTAGCATGGATTTTAAAATATCCATTAGCCACTTTGGGAACAAACTCATTGAAAAGAAATTATTTGCATTCTATTTCACCTGCCACGTATAAGTACCATCCTCTCCTCCCTTTCATTCTCTACCTACCCAATGGCAGCAGCAGGTCATTTGAATTGAGTACCACCTGGCTATCATAATGATCCTTAAACAACCTCTAACATCTTGGCTGGAATTCATATCCCTGATAAAGACACACCCTTAGGCCTTTGCTATATACATCTGCCTTAATTCAGAAATCCTACCACTTTGTGGTATTTGCAGTTAAAGCTTTTGGATGATTGAACCAAAAGAAGTTTTTGGTTTTTGTTTGTCTGTTTTGCTTTGTTTTGTTTTGTTTTGTTTTGAGACAGGGTCGCACTTTGTAGTTTAGGCTGGCCTTGAACTGAGTATGTAGTCCCTACTGGCCAGTTCAGGGCAATCTTCCTACCTTTGCCTCCCGAGTACTGGGATTACAGGTGTGCACTAGCACACCCAGCAAAAATTGAACAGAATTTTAAGCTGACAAAAGAAAGGCTTAAAAAATCAGCAGTGCACCGAATTAGATGTTGGGGAATCTAAAATGGCAGTTGCTTTTGCCAGAAAGTACTTTATTTAACATTTTTTTCCTTTAATTTTCAGTAGCTTTACTGTAATAAAACAATGTGGTACTGGCAAAACAAACAAACAAACAAACAAACAAAAAAAAAAAACCAGACCCAAAGATCAGTGGAATAGATTGGAAGATGCAGAAACAGCTGCAGACATATTAAGCCACCTTATCTTTGACAAAGGTGCCAAACACATTCACTGGAAGAGAGGTAGCCTCTTTAATAAATGGTGCTGGAAAAACTGGCTCTGCACATACTGAAGATTAAAACTGGACCCATATCTTTCACTGTATACTAAGCTAAAATCAAAATGAATCAAAGATCTTAATATTAAAACAGAAACGTGAAATCTGCTAGAAGATAGAGTAGGTAAAACTCTTGAAGACATTGGTGTAGACAAAGACTTCATGAACAAAACTCAGATTGCACAGGATCTATCACAAAGAATCAACAAGTGGGATCTCACCCTACTGAAAAGCTTTGGCACAGCAAGAGAAACCACCAACAGAGTGAAGAGACAACCCACAACATGGGAGAAAATGTTTGCCAGCTGTTCCTCAAACAAAGAATTACTATCGAGAGCATATAAAAACTCCAAAAAATCAGTCCTCCTAGATTTAAAGATCCAATCTAAAAATAGGCATCTGAGATGAATACACACATTTCTCAGATGAAGAAATACAAACAGCAAATAAATACATGAAAAAAATGTTCAACATCATTAGTCATTTGAAAGATGCAAATTAAAACAACACTGACATTCCACCTCACCCCAGAAAGAATGACTACTATCAAGAAATCAACCAATAACAATTGCTGGAGGGTCTGTGGGGGGAAAAAATCCTTCTCCACTGTTGATAAATGTTCAGACTGGTGCAACCACTGTGGAAATCAGTGTGGCGATTCCTCAAAAAGTTAGGATTGGCAGTCCTATTTGACCCAGCTATTCCTCTTCTGGGTATCTTCCCAAAAGAATTAAAAGCATCATACCACAGTGATATATGTGCACCCATGTTTATAGCAGCACAGTTTGTAATAGCTAGATCTTGGAAACAACCTAAATGCCCATCAACTGAGTAATGAATAAAAAAGATGTGGTATTTTTATACAGTGGAGTACTACTCAGCCATAAAGAAGGATAGACTTGAGACTTTTATAGGTAAATGGATGCAACTTGAGAACATACTCATTAGTGAAATAAATAAGATACACGTGTAAAAATAATATTGTCTCACTAGTGTGAGAAGCTGAAAGAAACAACATACATATGTGTGTATGTATATATATAAAAATAGTGAAGATAATTATACTACTGATTTCTCCGAGTTTACTGAAAAGAAAGATTTGTGCTGGTATTGTTCAGCCAATGGAATGCAAATGTCTTGTGCTCTGGGTGGATGACTGGGGGATGACAATGTGCAATGTATGTACCACTGTTGCCCCCTGATTAATGCATTTTGAAATTTAGTTTTAGTTTTTCTTCTTTTTTTTCTTTTTCTCCTTGAATAAAATGGATTTGAAAATAGAATTCTAAGTAGCTTTAATATACATTATTTAATTTCTTTCTCAGAGGCCCCCATGGGAAGGGTAAAAGAAAACTCTGAAATAAACAACTAAAATATAAATCATTCAACAATGCTTTTGGTTATACACCCAAAGGAAATGAAAAAAGTATCTCAGAGAGATGTGTGTACTCCATGTTCGCTGTAGCACCATTCTCCACAGCTAGAATAAGGAACAATTTAGTGTCCGCCGATGGATGAATAGATTGCTTTAAATGTGACATACAGGTGTAATGAAATGTTAATCAGCCACAAATAGGGGGACAGTCTGCCACTTTACAACATGGATGAAGGGGAGGACATTATGCTAAGAGAAAGAAATCAAACACAGAAAGACCAGTATTGCACAATCTCACCAATAATGGCAAACCTAAGTCAAACTCATAGAAGCAGAGAATAGAATGGGGATACCAGGGGCTATTGGTCAAAGGATACAAACGTTCCATTTTAAGATATATACTATTTTATAGGAGAAAGTCATGTAAAAGACAGTCTGTGAAAAAGGATCTAGAAGGACTGGAATGAGAAATTATTTACCTGTCAAACATAAAGAGAGGAAGTGAGGGGGCAGGGAGAGACTGAGGAACCAAGGCAGTGTGAGGAGCTTGACACAAATGTTTTTTCTTTTTCCTGGTACTCTTCAGTGTCCCCATGCTCATCACCATTTTCTGGCTCTTCATCTGCCACTGTACCACTTTCCCCTCCTATTCCTTTCCAACCAGAGCTCCTGAAAGAGGAAGCCCAAATGAAGATTAACTGGGCAGATAAAAGACCATTGTCTTGTTTTGTTTCATTTTTTGAATTTTTTGATTTGTTTTTGTTTCTTCAACTAAAATCCTTTTCACACTCCACCTTTGTAAGTGGGCACACTTTGTGAGCCCTCCTCGACCTTCCCTTTCCCTTCCCCTTCCCACCCACTCAAACTGTCCCAGATAATTTTTTTTATCACTACATGTTTGCAGTACTTGCAGTTTATTGTCATTTTGGGGAGTGGTTGCTTGTGCATAACATGGTTTGATTCTTTTTTAATCCCCTTCCCTCCCACATCCCTGACTCCTCCTCTAAATTCTCTTTAACTCTTGTTGATATTATTAATTTTAGCTCATGCTTATGACATAAAATGTTTACATTCATTTAAATTATTGGATTCCTGTATATGGCACATCTTTAGTCTACTTAGCTCCCCTTCTCTCCCTCTCCTCTCACCCTCGGTCTCCTGGACCCCTTCCCATTGCAAGACATCCATCTCCTTGTCTCCTTCTATCCATCCTTTATTGTGCTCTTCATTAGTACTTTGCCTTACTCCAGAGGATTGTATTTGTAGCATGCTCACCTTCGTTCAAAGTTTAGCATCCCTCAGGAGTCAATAAAAGGAACCATCAAAGGAAAAGTAACGCTTACAGTACCAGTAAAAAATTTATCAACTGAAATTTTGACCCCAGAAATGAGGAATTTTTGTTCGTTTGTTTCACAGATTAGGACCAGATAACAGAATTCCTTTCCTCCAGCAGTGGTGTTGATCAGTTTCCCACTCTCATTTCACAGCTTGTCATTCCTGCCTCTCCAGTTCAGTAAAGGGCTGGCTTTGCTCTCAACAGAGTAGGACCTGACCTGAAATACTGACTGTATTGTGGACCTGGGAGCACGGTGCAGGGGCTGGTTGATTGGTAGGCAGGCAGACCAGGTAGTCTTCATCCTCACTCCCTGCCTTTCCTCTCTTGCTTGCAGTATTTTCAGCTACCCGTATTTGTGGCTACCTTGTTTAACTAGGGAGTAACTGTGTCATTGCTATAGTTTAGAGCTTGCATTATCAGCAGTAATTCTATGGAAACACACACCATTCACTTTTCTGTGTATTGTCATTCGAGATAATGAGATAATGACTGTGACCATGGCTTTAGGATAAGAAAGGTAAATAGCAAATATGGAACAGATAGTTTGGGTGTGGAAAACACAACAGTGAGAATTATGCAATTGCTGATCTTGATGACTCAAGAGACTCTGAAGTTGCACATTTTGCTTCTGGCCCATGCTTCACCATTTTCATTGTCATACTTACTCTTTTCTACATTGTTAGCCTCTTCACATTATGGAAAATTTCATCCCCGCTTCAGTGTATGTTAAAACCACAGGCATGCAGCCAAGGAATGAGGTTCCCAGCATGGATGAGATGATGTGTTAACTGGCAGCCCATGTAACTTGTAGCAATTGGGACAAAAGGGGAAGTTTTGTCCATTAATGCCTCATGCATAGTGTATTTCAATAAATCACTTTGGGGTGAATGTAGGAATATAAGCTAAAAACATCTCAGTTTTGCCCAAAATATTCAGAATGTGACTTTTTTTTTTTGTCTGAATGCTTTGTTTATTGTAAAAGAGTTGCTACACGGGGAGAAAGCAAAGGTCTCCAAGGTGAGATGTGTAAGAAGGGAGCCAACCTTGCATCTCAGGTTGCATGTGAGTCCCTAAATCATGTATTTGGGAGAAATTTATCTCTTGCAGACACACTACCCAGTAATGAGGGAGCCCCTGGACTCCACTCTGTCAGATCCTTGATTCTAAGGCCTTGAAGACAAGAAAAGAAGCAGGAAAATCTACCTATTCAAATCGATGTCACAGAAGGTGGAAACTTGTCCTTACCCTTGGGGTAGACTGTTCCCTTGCAAGACCACAAAAGTAAAGCCATGACAGATGAGACACTCATTTGAGAGTCTGTCAATCCAAGGAAGGACATGCCGGCCTGACTGTATTCTCAGGAGAAAGAATTGCTAAACGTGAATGGGATAAAGTGAAGTTCTATGGCATTAGGAATGAATTAAGACTGAGTTATTCAGAATCTGAAAAAATAGTGATACTGTATTATCATATACTTGATGGGGCTGCCCCACTGGAAAGCACTTTATACTACATATCAGTATAAACTGTAAGTAGGGTAAGAAATTAAATGGACAGTGCACTGAAGAGAAACCACACATTGCCAACATATATTTGAAAATATTATTAGGTTAAACCACCAAACAAACATAAAACAATCAAGAACCTAAAAAATGTGAAGACATTTTAAATTGGTATTGCCACCTCCAGCAAAATCAAGTCAGCAGCCTCAGTGGCCAATTGCATGGCCTTGCCTGTCTTGCCTCATTCCAGATTTCATTTCTAGGCTGGTAGCTGCTTTCGCTGCTTGGCTGTGAGCCTGATGGGAAGGGACAACTCTGTCTTCTTCACAGCCATTGCAATGCTAAATGCAAAACTTCAGGTCATGAGGCTCAGTAAGAGTGAAATGGTCGAGATTGTACTCACAATAACAAAAAAACCCAAACACTTAACTACCCAACAGTGAGAGATGGTTAATTAAGTTCAATCCATTTATCTAATGGAAACCATAAAGATGATCCATGTAAAAAGTTTCTAGAAGGATGGCAAAGTATTCACATCCTGACATTAATGGAAAAAGTTCACAAACCTGATATAGAGCATGACTTCAGTTTATAAGCATAAAAAAGAAACACCTGATTTATCTTGTTTTAAAAGACACTATTATATTTACATGCCACTAAGAATAAAAATTGTCAAAGATGCGAAATTCAATGGGATATCCCATTTGAACAGTGGCAAGCAAACTTCCCACACAAAGAGGGCCACATAAGGAAACTTGTTCGTGTCAATTTTGTCATTAGGAGGAGAGACAAAATAAATCTCGCCACCAACTTGAACTACAAGCCAGTGTTCAAGCTAGCTTGCATTTGAATTCACACTACCAGTGTTGGCCAAAGAATGTCAAGCAGAAAATATAAGTCAACAAGTAGGCTCAGATTGGTGGTTCTTCCAGGTGACTGACAAAGGTAACCCCAAATCTTCTCTATAGGAACTAGACCTAATCACAGATCACCATAGCAATGTTAAATACTGGAAGGTTTTGCATCTTAGAATTGATGAAATGAGGTAAGTAAAATCTTAACAGCAGTCATTATAGATCAAAAATACTTTTCTGCTCTTAGTTTATACAATGCAGATGTTTTTAGTATTTTGAAAAATAAAATAAATATTTTAAAATTTAGACATACTGTGTTCTAGCTGAAACTCATTTTGAAATATTATGTCATCCCAGGGTCTCTGAATATGGTCACCTTTCCTCCCTTCTCTTCCTGTATACCTGCTCCTCAGCAGAGTGGCTCCAATAGCTAAATTCACTTCCTTGCCATCATCTTGTGAAGTTCTGTAGACACAGAAAATAAATCTGATGGTCAGGAGAAAACCACCTCCAGTCTGTGACTGTGTGTGCTAAGGAAGGTATCACCACCATCATCAACAGTTTTAGGTTCCTACTGTGTGCAAGATACTAAGGAAAGCCTAACAAGACAGCCTGCTGTAGAGAGGTATCAGTCTCTATCTTCATTTATTTACTTTGTTAACAAATATTTATTGAGCACTTATAATGCAAGACACTGGAAATATAAAGATGGGCACAGTGGTTGATAAACTAGAATATACCATATACATAAGACTGAAAAAGGCTGTAGGGTTAGGGTTTGCAAATTTTACTGCTCTGTACACACAGAAAATTGGGGTGGAGATGAGGATTTTATTTCCTGGCATAGGTATATCTTGAGGGTGTCAAAACTAGGAGGTGGTGGGGCATCTGGGAGGGAGGAGATACTTCTACAGAACTCAGGAAAGGAAGTCCTTCAGGGGAGAAAGTCCATTTGTCCTAAAGCTGATGACTTTGGAAATTGTTAAGGATTTTATATGAACCACTGCTATATATTTAAAGATAAAATTGTGAATGACTGGAAACAGTTTTGGCTGGTCTTTTGAAGTAGCAGGCTTTGGTGTCTGAAGAGTTTGTGTATATCCTGTGACCGAGCTGAATAGTGCCCTGGCCCTGGCCTTGGCTGGAGGGCCTAGGACTCCACGGGAAGAGAGGTGGTCACTTGCCTTTGGGCCCAAGGGGTCAGGGTGAACTAAATATGCGAATAATGAAAGCAATTCCTGTATTTTAGAGTAAAATGCTTTATTGTTAAAGATTCTGGGCTGAAAGCAGCCCTGGAAAGTTATTGATTATCTCCTTGGGCCACACACCTGGCACGTGGGACACATCTTCATAAAGGCCCCTGGAGCAACACTTAATGCATAAACCCACTGGGTCCTTCTGAGAAACAAAACGGGTGCTCCTCAACTTTGGACCAATTGTGCATCGCAACCATTCTCTTCTCCTGTATCCTTTATTGTTTTAATGGCTAATCCTATTTCCCATTCATATTTACTCAGATTGACACCAAAGCATGTTCCTGAAAAAGCCCCAGCACTTTCCAGGTTTGGACCTTCAAGATCTCTATCTGTATCTATCTGTCTGTCTGTCTATCTACTATCTATCTAGAATTAAAGGCATAATCTTCACCCCAGTCAACTCTAAAGACAGAAAAGTTCTCAAATCCCACTGTGTTGTCCTTGCAGCTTTCATTCACATGTATATTCCAAACACGTGAGTGGCCAGGGCTCCTCTGCTTCCCTTTCCTCCTTAGGAGCAGCTTTTGCTGCCCATGCAGGATTATATAATACATGTGTCGTGGTCCTTGTGACCACGAGATTTTCATAAAAATAATGGTGACGTATAAAAATTCACAGCGGTACAGTTAAACCACGGAGTCCTGGGTGGAAAGGTGTCAGCCCACGCGCAGGTGAACGGACCCAAAAACGCGCATCTAGCACCGCGCTCCCCGCATCGGCACCCACGCACGAAGATGCAGTCGGGAGGCCTCAGCCCGGGCGGGGGTGGCGAGCCCGTCCCGCGAGGCCGTCTTCGGTTCCCGCGGAAAGGCGCCTCAGGCGACGGGAGGGGCAGGTGCGGGTGGCTGGCGGGAGCTCGTCTAGGGGAGGGGAGAGAAGGGGAAGGAAAAGGACGCGAAGGGAAGGAAGGGCCAGGCCCGCAGCGCTCCGCCCCCCGCGCCCTCGGCTCCTCCTCGCTTCGCCATGGTGGAGCAGGGCGACGCGGCGCCGCTGCTACGCTGGGCCGAGGGCCCCGCCGTGTCCCCGCCGCAGGGCCCGGAGCTGCAAGCTGCAGGCCGGGTCCGGGGCGGCGGTGGGGGCCCTCGGCCGGTCGCGGAGCCGTCCCGGAGGCGGGAACCCGGGGAACCGGCTCCCCCCGAGGTACTGTTGCAACCCGGGCGCCTGGAGCTGGGCGACGTGGAAGAGGACCAGGTGGTGGCCGTGTTTGTGGTCACCTTCGATCCACGCTCGGGTGAGAGCCGCTGCGGGACCGAGGGCTGGAAAGATCCGGTCACCCCCGAGCTTGGTAGGGGCGTGGGGGCGGGACCAGCTGCGCGCACCCCGGCACCGCGCACCTGCATCCCGTGGCCAGTGGCCGCCGCTCGGGGCTCCGGGACGCGCGGGAGCGGCGTGGCACCAGCTTTGGCCCTACTAAGCACAGCCGGTTCCTAGGGTCTGGGCGCGCCCCCCGCGCAGCGGTCCCAGGGGCTTTGTTTCCGGCCCCGCCACCCCCGCGGCCGGTCCTGCAAGTCCCTGGGTTCATGCTGCGTCCCCACAGTCCTGTCTACTCTGCTCCCAGCGTAGAGGAGCCAGGTTGCGGCCGGTGGTGTGTTGGCTTTTGTTTTCTTTCCTTTCCTGCTCTACAAGAAGATTTTCCATTTAGGAGGAGCAAAAGCCTCCCGAAACACCGTCCTGCCCGCCCCTGGGCTCGCGGCGCCCGCCCTCTCGCCCACTGAAGCGTCTCCATCCCGGCGGCCAAGTTCACTTTCTCCGACGGCCGGGTTTGGAGGACTGAATGTCGGCAGCTCCGGGGATGGGCTGACGAGAGAAGCGGCTGGTCCTCCGCCAGCCGCTCTTTCTGGGATGTTTGGAGAAGTTCAAGGTTCTCTCACGTGATGTTTCGCCCAGCCACTCAGTAAGGGGCTGTGCATGGCGAGGTGAGAGAGGCCGTGGCGGCTAAGAAATGAGCGCGTGGATTTGCCTTTCCGAGAGCGCTGAGGTCGGTGAGGCCGGCTCCTTCCGAGAGCTGCTGAGCTGCGCAGAAATGAAGGTGGAGGTGTGCGGGGCAGGGGAGCGGCCCGAGGTTGGAGCACGCAGGACCTCTGGCCGTCTCCGTGGAGATGCCGGAGCGAAGAGTGCCCATTCCGAGGGGAAGCATTTGCTTCTCTCCGGAAGTTTTTCCTGGTCCTTTATAGGGATGGAATGGGAGAGAAAAAGGGGTAGTATCTGGAGAAGGGAATCAGATAATGATTCACGAGATGACTGCGTCCAGGCCTGGCCGCGGATGAACATTGTTGATGGGTTCTGAGCCTGTGGGGCACAGGCTAAGTGAGATTCACCGGGGCAAAGTTCCTCCTCTGCTGACATGGCTTGTAGGGAGGAAAAGTCAGGCCTTTCTGAATCCTCACTATTCTTTTGCCCCATTCCAACAGCTTTCAAACTTTTTGACGGACTCACCATATGAAATTAATTCTTACATGGTCCAAACATCTGCAACGGAAACCAAAGCTTCCTGAAAGAGTGTCGACCCCTGCCCCTCGTGTATATCATGCAAACTGGTATCACCTGCCCCGCCCTGTACTAGGCTTTGAATCCAGGGCCTTCACACTGACCAGCCATTTTTAATTTTGAAACAGGCCCACGAACTTAGCATCCTTCTGTCTCTGCCTCCTAGAGTGCTGGGGTTACAGGCTCACGCCACCAAGCCCAGATCTTTTGTTTGTTTGTTTGTTTTTAATTCTCAGCATATGTACTGGTTGACTCACACGATTGGGATTTTTGGATACTAATAGCTTGAAAAATGGTCTTTTTTTGGCAAAAGTAATTCTTGATGCTAAACAAAAACAGGTACTTTGTAACTAATTATGTTCCTTATGGCCTACCCCATCATCTGCATGGGAGGGTAACATAGACTATGGGAAGTGTTTAAGAGGAACTGAAGAAATCCAAAGGGAATGTTTATGAACCATGAGTCAGTAGTAGTAGCTCTCTGGTGAGATTTTAGGGTGGGAAAAGGAAAAGGAAAAGAATCTTGTACAAGACACAGGTTGAACTGATAAAATGATTATTGATCAGTTCTTGATACCAGTTGAAAATCAATATCGACCAATCAATGATAGTATCTAAGAGTTAGAACCCTCCTTTATGCCTTATCAGTCACCATCATTGAACATAGTTTTGTGGGGTTGTGTATCTGGAGAGTGTGTCTAAGAGGAATGGTTTTCAGACTAAGTTTAGTGTGGAAAGAAGGGACTATATCCAATACTGTGACGTTGATTGCAGGCAGTTTTGGAAGAGTAGTACCCCATTGTAAATAAATACCCCCTTTTTTTCCTTTTTGGTACCAGGAATGGAACTCAAGACCTTGCACTTGCCAGGCAGTTGCTTATGCCACTGAGCTGTATCCCTGGCCCTGCAGGCATTTTTCTGTAATCTCATTTGACTTAATTCTAGGCACTCTGTAATGTGATGATTGTTTATTCGCAACTTGTATATAAGGAAATGTGCCAAAGATGGGTAAACATCTGGAAATACAGCGGGACCTCGATTCTTGTCATTAATTGGTCCCAAGAAATATTCAGGGATTACCAAAAACAGTGAGTACCAAGCAAATAGTTTAGGCTGGAAAGGGTAGTCTTAAGTCACAAGGCAGTCAACAAGTTCTAGCTTTAACGTGGAGTATCAAATGACAAATACTAGGACAAAATTTTCTCCTCAAAAAACATTGAGTACCGAATTTGACGAGTTTCCAAGCAGTCGAGTACAAGGTAGGACTGTATGAACTGGCTGATAAATACATGACTCCAGGTCTAATTGTGTTTTTAGGGTACTGCACTTCCTGACCCTCTGCTTCCTAACATCTGATCATTACTTATCCAGGGATCTGAGAGAAGATGGGAGACAGATGTGTGTGCACGTGTGTCGGCCCTATAACATCAGTTGTTGTTTTGGGAAAGCAGTTTTTTGCTGCCCATAAACTTACCTATCTCTCCTATAATCTGCCTCAGTCCTAAATGACACTTTGCATCCTGTAAAATAGTACATTTATAAAATGAAATTATGACGCATCTCTTAAGAAATAGCAGATGAGTGAATGACTTCCGCTGAGGTTCCTCAGGCCTTGCAGGTCAGTAGGCACTGGACAAAGGCTTCAGAGAGCAGGCGGTGAGCTCCTGTGGTGGTTGAGGAAGTAGAGTTCCAGAGAGCCAAAGTGGGGCTATCTCAGGGACCAGAACGTTCTCCAGATTTTTGTCCATGGTCTTCTCTACTCTCTGGGACATTTCTGCTACATGTTCCTTTTTAGTATTAGTCTACCCAGAATGTTCCCTTTTCTTAATCTGTTACCAAAAGTAGTACAGCAAATACTGCCTCTTTTCTAAAATCAGAACGTATCACAGAAGTCACAGGTGGGAGGGATTGGTCTAGACTCAGTTTCTGTCTCTAGTCTGCATTCTTAGGAGCTCTCTGGCCCCAGTTAAATGCTGTCCACATCATGGGCATTTCATTTTATGCATCTTTTTATCCAGTGTGGGTTCTGCTGGCTTGTGTACAAACAGTATGACAGGGAGCGAGGGATGGAGTGACTGAGGAAGAGAGACTCCATCCCCGTGGTGCATCTGTGAGCAAGTGTGGGAAGAGGGAATTTGAGAAAAGTGGATCTCTTTGGATGTGAGTGTATTTGTGTGTGTCTGTTGGGCCAGGCTCAGAGATTCTTCAGCTGATGACTGGGGACAAGAGAATAATTCTTTTATACTTTTAGACACAAGTCCAAGTTTTAGGGCTGGGATTGGGCATCTTTAGGAAAAATCAGAGAAGGTACAGACATAAAGATTATTTTTATTGACTCATGGCTGATGGCTTGAAAATTGTATTTGTTGAATCTACAGATGACACGACTAGAGGCTTCAGGTTCAAGGTGAGATGAACGTGTGTGCTCATGCACAAACACAGTATCTGGAGCAGGGAGCTGTAGAATGAATGGGGTGCTGGCCATCTGCACTACAAAGCTGCTATTGAAAGCAGGCCCAGATGCTAACTCTGCATACCGGGTGGAAGAGGTTGGCAGCCAGAATACTGCTTTTTCAGGCCCATGATTTAGGGCCTGGTTTTAATTTTAATATTTTCTCTCTGGATTTCTAACAAAATTTTTTTTTCTTCAGGGAAAAAATATTGTCACACTTAGAAATCTTCCCTTCTCCCCATGGTAGTAGCAGGAGCTATCTCCCCAGTGTAACTGAGGACTGTATGTGGGCCTGAGGCTGATGAAGCTTTGGCCCTGCAGTACCTGGTTACCTTGGAGTCTGCCCTTTTACAGTTTCTTTATAAGAGATTCATATTACACTGCTGGGTTTCACCCAGGTTATTTTGTAGACACTTGGGTGAAATTTCTATGATTGGAAGGGCCAGTAACACCTGGTGAAGTTTTTCGAACTATTTCTTTTATTCCTCTGATTAGGAATGAATTACTACCCGTTTTCCCTCAGCTTCTATCATGCCCAAATTGCATCTAAACACCTATATAATTTAGTGCATCTGAATGCTCCTATGCTCATGTCAAATGGGTGTGTTTAAAATCAGTTGCATACTAATTTTAATCTCCAGAGATTCCCAATACATTCTAGGGAATGTAGGCATTTTTTTTTATCATCAGTGATGGAAAGGCATAGTAGATGAGGCTAGATCTGGTGCCTAGGGCATAAACTGGAGTGCCAGCCAGTCAGCTGACTCTTTGCAGACAATAAAGTGCTCCGGCATTGGAGTGGCAGTGGGGGACAAAGTAGAATGGGAGTGGAAAGTTTGGAAATGCAAAAAGCAGCCCAGCTCACAGGGAAGCAAAAGGAATGCCAGTTCTGGTATCCAACAGGGAAGCTGCAGGCTTTCTCTGGGTTTCCATCAGACGTCAGTGGAAAACAGTTGTGGTTGATCTGAACACACAATTGTGGTTGATTTGATTAATCTCACATTGGCAGACTCTCTTGGGCTGTTGGTGATTCACCTGCTTGTGGTTTTCAGGGCAAAGTCGCTTCTGTTGTGAAATCAGTGTCTCCTCTTGAAAATCTATGGGGAGAAAAGTGGAGGTGGTTGATAGTATTCAGCATTTATTGTGTGCCCACTGTGTACCAGGAACTGGGCGAAACCACTGGCTTCAAGGACCTAACCTGCAATCCTCCCAGCAGTCTTCTCTGTGTCCTAAGAAAAACAGATGCAGAGAGCTGTGAAGTCTGGTAAAATCAGTGTGTGTGTGTGTGTGTGTGTAGGTACACGTTTGTACACCTCCCTCCAAGACCTACATTCCTTCCCCATACTTCAGTGGGAAATTTTAGATGGAACTGGGAGGCTTGTTTTTGCATGTAAAAGTTAATGCGTTGGAAATCAGCCATGGATTGACATATGGCCAACTTGACATCACCAGGATTAATTTCAGCCAGTCACAGAACTATTTATACTGACAATCCTGTCCCCTTTGCTTTGGTTATGCACTAATCCTGGGGTATTGTGTGTGTGTGTGTGTGTGTGTGTGTGTTTTGTACTGGGGATCAAACTCACTACTTCATGCTTGCCAGGCAGGCACTTAAGCCCCTGAGCTAAATCCCTGGCCCGATACTGGGTGGTTTTAAAAATTGTTTCAGAGCACTTAATGTTGAGGGCTGGATCTGAGGGTCCCTGAGGCTGAAATAAGGAATTTTTTTTTCTTGTCTTTTTGAGACAGGGTCTCACTATGCAGTTCGGGTTGGCCTTGAACTCATTGTATAGCCCAGGCTGGCCTTGAACTCCAGCAATCCTCCTGCCTCAGCCTCCCAGTGCTGGGATTACAGGCATGAGCCACCATGCCCGGCTGAAATAAGGAATTTAACCCACTCCTTTAACATAAGTGTGCAGGTTGGTTTCAGGAGGCCTCAGTAACAGAGGCATGAGGATTTATTAGAGATAGAAATAGGGTATATAGAGCAGAGTGTGGGTGCTCAAAGGAATGAGGTACAATACAATTGGGAACTGGGGACCTTTTATGTTTTGGGAGGTGGAAATCTGTGCAGTTTGATTATCTATGATCTTGGTGGTAGAGGGTGGCCCACCCCTAGTGATAAGGGTCTATTCCTGTGGGAAATCCCAAAAGAACACTCCCTTCCTGGGTCCTTGGTGACCATCTTCAAGTGAAATGGGCAGGCTCCCTGCAGTTGAAAGGGAGTCACCCAGGTTTCCCATTTGGGGAGAAGGAAAAAAAGTAAATAAACCAGCCGTGTGTTCTGAGGCTGCAGTTTGCTGTCAAAGTACGATTTTTAAAATTTCTATTTCCTTGTCTCCTTTCTACCCAGCTTTATTTTTTCTGTCCTACCTCATTAAGATCAAAAGTCAATAGATATGGGCTGGTTGGATTCTGGACTCTTGAAGTTTCTTCTGTCTCTGGAATTGGTGACCCTTGCAGATGTGATTATGGAAAGAAAGTGCGTAGTGGAGACCAGGATTCTTGCCTTCCTGCTGAAACAGGATTCCCTTTTACTTTCTGGTATGCATGTGGCTAATAGGAGGACGCTGACAGAGAAGCAATAGGCCTGTTAGAGAGGCAGACTAGTGCAGAGCCTCCTCCACCCTTTAGGCAGAAGGAGCTGTAAGAGGACGTCAAGCTGGGACTGTCACCACTTAGTACAGGAAGGCCTCAAGAGGAAGTGCTTGATTGGCGCTACCCTACACAGGCAGGACGAGGAAGAAATGCTGCACGTACTTCCCATTAGACAGTGATTGTTCTGGTACGAGATCTCTTTCTCTAAATATTTTGAGGTGTATTTTTTAATAAGCAGCAGTAGCAGCGGCCCAAGTCTGTTCTCCTTAGGAAATGTGGGTGATAAGTTTCAGCAGGCCTAGGGGTAAGGTCATTTCACACTTCGGCAGCAGCAGAGCTGGAAGATAGAGGCAGCCTTGCACAGTGCCACAGCCTGTGTTTCTCCCAGCTTAGGAGCTTCTGAAACACTAGTGCCAGAGGCCCCACATTCAGGCTGAGGTTTGGAGCAATGGAGGGCAGAGTTTAGACTACTGCACGTCCACAGACCTCTAGCTTCCCCTGGTAACAGCTGCCAGCCCCATCGCCTCCTCGTCCAGGTTCCTTCAAACAAGGACATGTTTGCTCTTTGCATGAGCTCAGCACCTGGCACTTGGTGCCAACTTATGCTCCACTAGTATTTATCGAACAAGCAACTGAATATGCACTGTGCAGATCACCACATCTGTGCCTCCCCTGGTCATGTGAACTCATAGGTCCTCTTTGCAGGCGAGGCTGGACAGGACCTACAGGGATCTATAAGTCTAAGAAGAGGGAGGGCTTAGAGCTGGAAAGAGAGCAAGGCAGGAGCAAAAGCAGCACCTCTTTTAGATGACCACTCTCATTGAATCTTTCACGGCTCCAACTCCTTGACTATGTTCTTATTAATATGGGAGGATATTTGGAAAACCTCAGCACATGGAATGTGAACATGAGCCAGGGATAGGCAACATTCACTGTAAGGTTTTTGTGGCATTAAACGGCTTCCCGTAAGGATCACTGTTTTTGCAAAATCACTTTCCTTTAAACCTCTACAAGTTCCATATATAAATTAGTTTCCGATTTGTAATATTCCTGTCAAGGGAGACATCGAGTCATGGTAGTTCTTCATTGCTATGGTGCATTCTTTCAATTATTGTTGCGTTTTGCAACACCCTGTAAGCTTTCCTTATATTTTTTTCGTATCCCTACTGTTTAAATGGTTGCTGTGATTTGTTGAAATTTGTTAAATCTTGGGAAAATTGAAAGAATAGTACAGTGAGAACTTACATATTTTTCACAGAATCTCCATCTGTTGACATTTTATCATATTGGCTTGGTCCTTGTAAAATCAGTTCCCCTATAATGTGAAATATGTGTTCCAGAAATCTCTGATGTAAAAAAAATTATGTGTTAAAAATCTTGGAGTTCATGAAAAAAATGGGGTGCAAAGCCCAATCCTCAAAAACTTTGTCCGTGACACAGTGGGAAAAAATAGAAACCTAATAAAAGTGCCAGGACAGTTTGGCATATGTTAAATGGTTAAGAAGCACTTAACTGCTAGGTAAAGATGTAACCTCCTCCTAGACTTGGAGATTGTCTGCAGAAGTGAGTGTTGATAGGGTGGAGTTTGTGAGTGACGGTGAAACAGTGAAGAAAGGACTGTTTGAAGTGGGTTGTCACTGTAGAGTTGGGTAGGCATGGCTTATGACACAGTGAGTGGGGACAGCAGGTAGATGTTTAAGATGGGTGAATTTTATGTATTCCTTCATGGCTTGATTCAGCTGGGTGTGGATTTCCACATTCACCTGGGTTTCTTGTGTCAACATCAATGGATGTGAAATTTCCTATGATATAATTGTTCCCTAGTATATTAATTGCTTTTGGAACATTCAGTAAGTATATATATGTTTATATATATTTGACTGAATTATTTGACAATAAGTTGTCGTGACTTTTTATTTCTAAATACTTCGGAATAAAGCACCTAAGAATAAGGACATTAACAAAGTACAGCTACAATATTATTACCACCCTTGGGCAGTTAACATAGGTGAATTTATCAGTTAATTTTTATTAACACATTTTGGGATTTTCTTTTTTAGAGTACCTTGAGGCTTACAGAAAAACTGAACAGAAACCCCAGAGGGTTCCCATAACCACCTCCCTTTCTCCCACAAACACCAAGGTGGTTCCCATATTAGTATATCACATTTGTATAGTGTGTTTGTTATAGCTGGTGGGCCAGTATTGATGCATTATTATTTTTTAAAACCCACAGTTTACTTTAAGTTTCATTCTTCTGTATCACTCCATAGGTTTTTAACAATCCACTAATGCTATGTATCTACTGTAACAGTACAGACTGCCAATAAAAAAACAAAAAACCCTGTGTTCCACCTATTCATCCCTCTCTCCCCACTGATCATTCCTTTTTTGAGAATGTCATATAATTGGAATCATGTAGTATATAGTTTTTTCAAACTGGCTTTTTAGCAGTATACATTTAGGGTTCCTCTCTGTCTTTTCATGGCTTCACAGCTCATATCTTTTTTTTTTTTTTTTTGCGGCACCGGGGATTGAACTCACAGCCTTGCGCCTGCCAGGGCAGGCGCTTAAGCCACTGAGCCAAACTCCCGGCCCTGGTTTTTTGAGGCAGGGTCGCACCATGTAGCTCAGGCCGGCCTTGCGCTCGCGTTGTAGCCCAAGCCGGCCTCGAACTCACAACGCTCCGCCTACCTCAGCCTCCCGAGTGCTGGGATTAAAGGCGTGCGCCACCACGCCCGGCTTCCACAGCTCATATCTTTATTGCTGAATATTCTCTCATTGTGTGGATGTCCTATACTTTGTTTGTCCATTCACGTATTGAAGGACATCTTGGTTACTTCCAGTTTGGGACACTTATGAACAAAGCTGCTGTTAATGTGCGTAAGCAGTTTTTTGCACAGACATGAGTTTTCAACTCATTTGGATAAATACAAAGCAATGTGATTACCGGACCATATGATCAAAGTATGTTTAGTTTTGTGAGCACTGCTGGAGTGTCTTTCAAAGTGGTTGTACCATTTTTACTCCCAACAGCAATGAACAGGTGTTCTGTTCCTTTCAGAGTCAGCATTGGGTGTGTTTGGTATTTTGGACTTTAGCCATTCTAATGGATTGTTTTAGTTTGCTGTTCTTTGATGAGCTATGATGTTGGACATCTTTTTATATGAGTATTTGTTATCTGTTCACTTTGGTGAAGTGTTTTTTCAGGTTTTATGCTTATTTTTAAAATTGGATAGTTTATATATTAGTTACTTTCCTTTCACTGGGACAGATTACCTGTCATCCATGAATAAAAGGAGGAAAGATTCACTTGGGCTCATGGTTTCAGTGGGTCAGTCGAAGACTGGCTGACTCCAAAGCAGAAGCAACATGGCAGAAGTCTATGGCTGAGAAAAGCTGCCAACCCATGACAGCCAGAAACAAACCATAAAGGGAAGAACTAGGGATAAGGACACACCCTTCCAGGTCACACCCACTGTGATCCGCCTCCTTCAACCAGGTGCCACCACCTAACAGCACGTTTCAGTTGTGAAACTATCAGTGGATTATTCCCCTGATGAGTACCGTGCCCCCATGATCCGCTTACCTTCAGAATGTCCCACCTATGAACATATGAGACTTTGGGAGCACATTTTAGATGTAAATCCTAGCCATTCATTTTCTTTTTTCTTTTATTGGGAAGAGGTTTTTTTCAGACAGGCTCTTACCATGTGGTTCAGGCTAGCTTTAAACTCACCATGTAGCCCAGACCAGCCTCAAGCTTGTGGAGATTTTCCTGCCTTAGCCTCCCACATGCTGGGATTACAGGAGTGTGCCACCACACCGGGGACCACTCATTTTCTAATTGTTGAGTTTTAGGAATTCTTTTTATGTTTTGAACAACAGTCACTTGTGAGATGTTTATTTTGCAAATATTTTTTCCTAACCTGTGGCTTTCCTTTTAATTCTCTTAATGGCTTTCATGGATCATAAGCTTTTAAAATTTTAATCTTATCTATTTATTTATTTATTATTATTATTGGATTTTTGAAACAGGGTCTCACTGTACACAGAGTGACCTCAAACTCATGATCCTCCTGCCTCAGCAACCTGACTGCTAGAATACCAAGCTCAGCTCTAGAAGTTTTTAATTTTAGTGAAACTCAGCTTAATAGTTTTTCTTTCATGAATTACTTTTAATTACTTTTATTGTTGTATTTAAAAGCTGATTGCTGACATAAGACTTTCTCCTGTATTATCTAAAAATTTCATAATTTTGCATTTACAGTTGAATCTATTCATATTGAATAATTTTTTGTGACACATGTTTGCCTAGATTCTTTTGTTTTGTTTTGCTGATGGATGTCCACTTG
Source organism: Dasyprocta punctata (assembly GCA_004363535.1). Lineage (NCBI taxonomy): Eukaryota > Metazoa > Chordata > Mammalia > Rodentia > Dasyproctidae > Dasyprocta > Dasyprocta punctata. The sequence continues at coordinate 51,382 of RJWM01003911.1, read as the reverse complement.
TTCAGGCATCCTTTGTTGAAATGACAGTCTTTTGTTCATTGTATGACCTTTGTTCAGCAAAGATGAGTTAGTAGACTGTATTTGTGTGGGTCTGCTTGTGGGCTTTCATTGCTGTATTTGCTGATATTTCTCCAGTACCATGCTGTCTTGATTATGTAGTTTTGTATAAGTTTTGAAGTAGGATAGTATTAGTTCATCAATTATATCCTTCAGAATTGTGTTATCAATGTTTGAGTCATTTGCCTTCCCATATAAGCCTTATAATTAATTATCTCGCATCCACTAAATAGCTTGCTGGAATTTTGATTGAAATTTCATTGAATCTATGTCATGAGCAAATGTGAAATTCTTTGTGTTTTTACTGTTTCCTAATGTATGGATTGCATTAGCAGAAATTTAGCAAGCAGAAGTAGAACTGATTCTATGCAGATACAGATAAAGATATACATTGTTTCCTGACCCATTTGAAAGTTAGTTGTAGATATAAGACCACACTCCTAAAATATTTGAGAATAAATCTCCTTACAAAACTATAGTGCTGCTGCAACCCCTGGGGTAACTAACACTGATTCATCAGCTACCGGTCTTTACCAAAGCTGTTTTTTTTTTTTTTTCCTTTTTGCTTTTTAATGCCCTTCTCAGCGTGTGTGAGGCACTGTGCAGTATTGGAATCTGAACACGAGCAGAGGCCTTGCTTTTCAGAAGTTTACAGACTTCAAGAAGACATCAGAGACATCGTAATAGGTTGAGATAAGGGCTGAAGATGCATTACAAGAGTATGTGAGTGGCAGTGTGCTTCTGGAGGGATGAGGATGCCTTCCCAGAGTGGTTTTCTGGAGTCTGTGCCCAAGCGTATGAGTCACCCTCCTCCTGATGGACATTTTCACCTGCCCAGATGGGCTTTTGGCCATTTACAGGTGAAGGACACAACAGACAGGATGTCATTCCCTCCCTCAGTTCTTCTATTTCTGTGCAGCGAGGACTGACCAGGCACAGAGGAGGAAGGAGGAGGGATTTGAGAACCAGGCCAAGGATTGGAGCCAAACCCACTGTGGCTACTCAGGATGGGATTTCTTTTTTATGTGGCTATCAGGACATAGCTGGCCAAGGATTAGAATATGGATTCAGATCCTAAAATCCCCTGTGCTCTTACCCCACCCCCATCTTTCCACTGTCTAATTTTGACTGGGACCTGGGTTCGTGGTGGCTTATGGCTCTATCATTCTCTCCACGTGTCAGCACCTTCAATTCCAGGGAGGAGGGTAGAGAAAGGAACAACGTGCTCCTTGGCTTTTGTGCATGTGCTGAAAATTATCCACCTCACTTCTGCCTGCACTCCACTGGCTGGAGTTTATTTGTGGAGCCATCCTGCACGCAGGAAGGTACTGAGAACCAGAGGCCACATTTGGATGGCCATGGACCAAGCTAAAAACAATGAGTTCTGTTCTGTGTGAGAAGGGGAGAGAGCGCATTGAGAGGCAACCTGCAGCCCTGATATCCCAGCAATTCTATTTAAAAAAAAAAAGCCTTCTGTAAAATTAGTGCCTTAAGATGATGATGAAAATAGTTAATCAAATGCTTTCGGGAAACATTAAAGATGTGCTGGTCTCATCTAGGTTCTCGGTACAGAGTGGTATATTGACAGCTCTGAGGAGTCCTAGAGTAAAGGCATGCATCTGTCTTTGTTTAACCTAAGATAACCCAGTGGAAACACCCTTTTTCCAACATTGTATTTATTTTGCCCCCTTTTCAGACTCCCCATTACACTAGCATTACACTAGAATCACTAACAATCCCACTGCAGTGATGCAAATGTTTTTAAAGTGGTTCTGAACCTAGGGATGTAGGCAGCGGAAATGTGTGCATATTGTGTGAGTCAAGGTTCCGTCAGAGAAACAGAATGAGCAGGGGATGCAGTCATCGCAGGGACTTGGGATCTTCCGTAACTGTGGGAGCTGGTTAGACAGTATAAAAACTCAGTGATCTTTATGTCGGATGGTGGGGCTCATAGTCTGCTTGGCAGACAGTTGCAGAGGAAGAGTCAAGTTGGTAAGAAGCTGGAACTCATAAGATGAATGGGAACCCTGAATCAATCCATCTGGGCCTCTGGCTTTTGTGCTGTGGGTATCCTGTAGGAGAAGCTGCTGTCCTTCAGTATGGAATTGAACATAACGCAGCTCGGCAGTCAGAGAAGCCGAAGAAGGACCCAGGGGAAGATGGCTGCAGCGTCAGCAGGCGGCGCTGCTGCCCTCAGCTCCAGGGAGCTTGTGGAGGAGCAGCAGTGCAGGTGGCCGCTCCATGCTCCTGCAAGCACCTTCCAACTACAAATGCAACCTGGGTGCTGCCTCGCTTCCACCTTCTGCATCCCAGCTGGAAATGCACAGGGAAGGAAATGGCGGAGGGTGCGGTTCAGTCTAGCTAGGGCTGTGCATTGTAAAGCCACCACGTGTATCTACCAGGTGACCAGCACAGAAACATTTACAGTAAGCCTAGCTGTGGTAGCTGTAGACTGGAAATAACCTAGATGGCCATCAGCTGTAAAGTAGATAAATTGCTACTTGCAGATGATAGAGGTAATTGATGGGCAAGTTGATGCTACATCCATCAGCATGGATGGATCTTAGAAAAACGTTGAGCAAAAGAAGACAAAAACTATGATTGCATATATAGGTATTTCAAAATAGGCACAGCTAATTCATGGTGCATGAATTCAGAGCCATGGTTCTTCCTCAAAAAGGATGAATGCCCTGGAGGGCGCTGAAGGGGCCTCTCATGGGCAAGTCATGTTCTGTGTCCTGACCTAGGGGCCAGGTACACAGACGTGTTCACTTGGGAAAATGCAATGAGTTGCACAGTTGCAATTCGTCTCTGTATTGGTTATGGTGCAATAGAAAGTTTAAAGTTTTCACAAGCTGTTGAGTCGTCATGGGGAGGCTAGATTAGGGGAAAGAAGCTAAGTTATAGCTGCTTGAACCCTGTAAGGAATGGGCTGAGTAAACAAGACAATGGAAAAGTGAGAAGAACAAAGCCTATGGAGGACCACTTGGTGCTGTCCCAGGCTGTGCTTTCTCTGTCCTCGCCATGTGTTGCCAGTGTGTTGTATACAGAGGACAGCACATGGGCTCTCATCTCTGGCACAAAGAACCAGCAGTGGCAGGGCAGGGGATCCTGTAATGTTGTAGACCTGGAGTAGACCCCAGAACCTTTATAATGTCCCTAGCTGTCCCAGTACAGTCTCAGGGAAAACCCCGCTGGAGTATGGTAGTAATGGACATGGATGGTAAGGGAAAAATGCAGGACTGTGGGGGAACTTGATGCTTCAGTAGCTCAACCTTTATTTCCAAACTCGCCTCTCTTTCTGAGCACTTTTTCTTATCTTTAACTCTGACAAACACCAGGTTCTTCTAGCTTTTCTGTTTTATGAAAATGTAATTTCTCTCTCTCTCTGCTTTTCTTTTCCTTTTTTTTTTTTTTTTTTTTTTTTTTTTTTTTTTTTTTTTTTTTTTTTTTTTTTTTTTTTTTTTGTAACAGGAATCAAACTCAGAACCTCGCGCTTGCAAGACAGGTGCTGTGCCACTGAGCTATATCCCTAGCCATGCTTTCATTTTAATCAATTAATAAGTTGGTTGGAATCATGATTTTTCTATCAAAAAGAAACTGTTTGAAAGTGTCTTGGACTGTCAAGTGTGGATTGGCTAATCCTCTGGTCTCTGGTGTGTCAGGGAGACTACAGTGTCTGTGTACTGTGTTCTCTGATGCGCTGAACAGTTATCTGAAAGCACTGTTAGCTGGGATTATGGATGGTATTTTTAGTGCACGAACAATTAGGATTCAGAGCATTAATAAATTGGCTGAAAAATGAAATATTTCAGTAGCTTAGTGTTCAGTTTTGAATTTTTAAAATTTGCATGAAAACAATAAAGACTATTCTGCAACAATAAAGACTATTTTCAACCTCCTCTCAGCTACATCTTTATTTGCACAGCCTTCAGATTCCCCCAGGCCGGAGGGATCCTAAAATTCCACCTTACCTCGGATCCACATAGCACTCAATTGCTGCTCTTTTTCTGTAGCTTCTTGTTTATCTCTGGACTGTAATTGCTTTGTGAAGAGGGATTATGTCTTTTACTTTGTATCTCCAACATCTAGCTCAGTAAAAACTCAGTGATCAGGGACTGCGTCCCCAAATTCTGGAAGCAGAGATAGTTGACCACTGAAGAATGCCCGTGTTTGAGAAGGAGGGAAGGAAGCAGAGCTGCACTGATCAGGAAAGTAGAAAAGATCCAAAATAATATTCCATCAGGGAAATCAAGGAAAAGGAGGAGAACTACTTGAAGAATCAGCACATACCTTAAAGAGACAAATGACACTGAGAATTTTTTTTTTAATAAAGAGTTTTGGGATCTGTCAGAGTTATTAGTGGCTGTAGAAAGGTGAGATGGAAGCCAGGTGTGGTGGTTCATGCCTGTAATCCCAGCACTCAGGAGGCTGAGGCAGGAAGATTGTTGCAAGTTGGAGACCAGCCTGGGCTACAAAGTGAGCTCAAGGCCAGCCTGAACTGCACAGTGAGACCCTGTCTCAAAAAACAAAAACAAAAAGGTGAGATGAAAACAAGATTTCAAGCAACGAAGGGAAGAGTATGCAGTAAGATGAGGAAAATATTTAGAGAGGTGAAGCCACGAGAGAGTGATTTGGAAGTGGCTGGGCAGAAAGGCAGAACTGAATCAGCTGATCGGAGGAGACGGTGTGTGTTTGACCCCAGCAACAGTGGGCAGTGGTCCCTTCCCTCCCTGCCTCCTGTTGTCTGGAGCAAGTCGCTGGGTGACTGATGAGATGAGCCTGTGAGTGTCTTCATGGCTCACTATGAGGCTGAGTCAGGAATACACTTTTACGAAGCATTTTTTAAAATTTGTATTCTCCGTGTCCCTCAGGAAACATGGTAGAATGGTGCTTACCTCAAGATATTGACCTTGAAGGCGTTGAGTTCAAGTCTATGGCCAGTGGGTCCCATAAAATCCAGTCTGATTTCATGTAAGTACTTCTGAATCCAAGGTTTCTTGTACCATTTCCTTCACTCCCACTCCCTGCATGTTTTCCAGGGCCTAAGAGCTCTTCTCAGAGGATTCTTCAGGTAAAGCATGCGCAGATGCACTGAGAATACAGTGTAGTTGTGTTTGTATTCATTTTCTAGCAAGAGGGGCTCCAGCTTTCATCAAGTTCTCAGTGGACTTCATGACTGAGCTTTGTAAACTGAAAAAGTATATATGATCCAAAATCTACAATAAATACTGTGTGAGGGTAAGAAACTGCTCAAAGAGCAAAAGTAATTGGGATAGGTGAAAGGAGGAAAGAAGAAAAGGAAAAGGAAAAAGACAAATTTGTATATATGTATACATATAGCTAAAGTGACTATATGTATTAGTAATGTATTAGTTATTGAGAAAGAATGGTTAATACTCATATGATTAGATCAATTTTACATATCTATACCTGTTAATCTAAACAACCCTTTTGAAGGTAATGATATGAAATTTTGCAACCATTGTCAAATTCCCATCATCTTGTTTTGTAAATCTATAATGTTACTGTATTGGATTCGTTGTTGTCATTTGTCTGTTTTGCTTTTTGTCTTTCTTTTCTGTGTCTTTTTTTTCTCTTAAAAAAAAAGTCTGAGCTTTGTTACTCAGAGTTCTGCATACAGTTCATTTGTGTTTTGTTTGGTTTGAGGGATTGCATTTTAGCGAAAAACAAAATACAATTTTCTTCCTGATTTCAAGCCAAGTACCTATTTGTTGTTTCTTAGCTATTTTCGAAAGGGACCCTTCTTTGGCCTGGCCTGCTTCGCCAACATGCCCGTGGAGAGCGAGCTGGAGCGTGGTGCCAGGATGAAGTCTGTGGGCATCCTCTCTCCTTCCTACACCCTGCTCTACCGGTACATGCACTTCTTGGAGAACCAGGTTCGGTACGTGGCTTCCACACTCACGTGTGCAGGCAGCAGAAGGACGGGCCGTATGGGCTGTGTGTGTGCGGGTGTGTGTGTCTCCTGAGACAGGAGCCAAGAGCCAGGACCACAGGTGCTTCTCCGAGAGCACCCTTGGTAATGGGTCAGGTGGTGTCCTTCATTTCAGCCAACAGGCTGTGAATATTTCTTCATCCTGCAATGAAAGCTGGAGCAGATTCGTGTTTTCAGTTTATATTAATATTGTCATCGCTTTCGTTTAACTAAAGAATTTGCTTACATGTGCATGGTCTTTGTTAACCCTAAGCCTCAGTAATTGTCTCCTTGTCCCAAGTGGGCAAGCAGACTAAACTTTAATGCCTCATCACTCAATATTTGGGGTAACAGGAAGGACACCTTTAACAGAAAGAGCAAAACTATACTTATTGGGGTTTTTTTGTTGTTGTTGTTTTGTTTTTAGATTATGCAAGAAACCTACTTATACTTCAGATTGTGAGGGAGGAAATCTATCTTTAATTCCAGATACTGTTAAAACCATAGCACATTTATCTCTTTTCTAAAACTTACGTTTATGTACTTTGAAAAAATGTATTTGATAGCTGAGTATGGTGGTGTGTGAGCTTGGGAGTTTTTTGTTTTTTGTCTTTTTGAGACAAGGTGTCACTGTGCAGTTCAGGCTGGCCTTGAAGTCACTTTGTAATGCAGGCTGGCCTCGAACTTGCAGTGATCCTCCTGCCTCAGCCTCCCAAGTGCTGAGATTACAGGCATGCACCACCATACCTGGCTGGAGCCTAGAAGTTTGAGGCCATCCTGGGCAAAACAGTGAGATACTATTTCAAAAAACTATATACACAACATTGGCATTATTGTATGCAGTTTCATAGCCCATGCTTTTGGAGTTTATCATTATTTTAAAGCTTTTATATCATATAATTTGTCTTGATTATCACCTTTGAAAGAACATAAAATTGTAGAAAAAAATGTTTAAATTTACATAAAAGTACAAAATGATTCAATCTTTCCAGATATTAATACTTAGACATCCATTGTCAATATCAGTATATCCTAGAGTGATTAACTTTACATAAATAGGATTAATAACTTATGAAAATTTCCTTGTTCAGGGCTGGGGATTTAGCTCAGCAGCACAAGCGCCTGCCTGGTAAGCACAAGGTTATGAGTTCAATCCCTGGTACCAAAAAAAAAAAAAAAAAGAAAAGAAAAGAAAAAAAGTTTCCTTCTTCAAATAGGCAGTTTTAATGAAATGTATTTAATATAGTTGTACCTGGAGAGATAAGAAGAAAAACTTGAACTGTCCCATAAGTTTACATGGTTATGCCCTATGGCTGAGCATTTGGCATATTTCTTTGTTTTTTCTTATTTAACACTAGGGATTGAACGAAGAGCCTTCACATTGAGCTATATTCCCAACCCATTTAAAAAAAATTTTTTTTGGGCCAGACATGGTGGTGCACATCTGTAATCCCAGCTCTTGGGAGGCTGAGGCAGGAGGATTGCTGCAAGTTTGAGACCAGTCTGGGCTACAAAGTGAGTTCAAGGCCAGCCTAAACTGCATAGAGAAACTGTCTCAAAAAAATTAATTTTTTATTTGAGACAGGATCTCACTAAGTTGCCCAAGCTGGTCTCAAACTTGGGATGCTCCTACTCAGTCTTTCAGCATACTGAGATTACAGGTGTATGTACCACCAAACCCAGCTTTGGCAAGTTTCTATACTTTTTTTTTTTTTTTAAGCTGCTTGTCTACATTTGGGAGCTGTGATAAATACCTTTATGTATCTTTTTTGGTACTTGAACTGTTTCTTCAGTTGGTGTTTCAGAAGTAACATTATGCAGATGTTATGTTTTGTTTTTGTTTTTGTTTTGTTTTTTGAGACAGAGTCTCAATACTGTCCTTGAACTTGCTTATGTGGCCCAGGCTAGCCCATCTGCTACCATGACTGGCATAGAAACTTTTAAAAGAATATTTTTATTAAAATCCTGACACTTCAAAAAATTATTTAACAAAAATAAATTTCCCAAGTAGGCAGTACCTTCTCATGGTTCAAAAGCCTAACTGTACGGAAGTGTTATATTAAAGTTCTGACTAAACAGCAGTAAGGGAGGCCAAAAAATAAACTACTTAATTAAGATAGAGGATTTTTTGTCACATAGTAGAGTTATGCAGGTGGTCAGGCTGGGTAGCCTGCTCTGTACATCTGATTGTTCAGGAACCCACCTCGCTTCTCTTCTCATTCCCTCATACCCTAAGAGTGTTTTGTTTTCTAAGTTATTCTTGTCCAAATGCTCACCACTACCACCTCTGCATTCCAGCCCACTGGGAAGGGGAAAGAATGGAAATTGTGTTCCTCACTTGTCATCTAATGTCGAATCCTCAGTCACAAAGGCACAGTTACCAGTGGAGTAGAGTAGGAAGCGTCGTCTCTCTGTGGATGACTCTGGGGACACAGACAATTCTAGGGGTTGGCTTATAAACTGGAAGAAGAAAAGAAACGGATTTTGAGCAGTGAAAAAAATCACTTCTGCTTCTGGCAGAGGCCACCCACGTATCTTGGAGACTCGGAACCTCATCCAGCTGCTGCCTGCAGGCTGAAGTCCAGGATTCCATGTGACATGCAGCAGTCCTTTGCATTAGACCGGGGCATGGCTCTTCTTACCCTGAAGACCCATAAAGCAAGGGCCAAGTTTCCCACTTTCTACCTCTGAAATGCCATACAGAAGGTAGAGGCAAAACCACAGTACAAGCTGCTATTTGGAAAAGGGAGATGGATAGAGAGAAGCAATCATTAGTTGCTTGGCATAGCAACATTCTATTGAGTGCAGATTGTGGAGACTTGTCCTGGCAGAGCAGCTTGCTCCTGGCTAAACCTTGGTGCTACTATGTGGAATCCCTTGTCCATTTCCCTCTGTGGTTCCCAAATTTGCTGTTTAGGAGGCTCTTTCTCTGTCTTCCTCCAGAGCTACATCTGCAGAGATCCAGGAGAACAGGCCCTTCTTGAGGCTCCCCAACTTCAGAACACACTTCCTGCTGGGCAAGTTGCGGGTCTAGTGGTTTCTTTAGGACCTAGAAGGCCACAGGCTTTCATAGGCCAGGCATATGATGGTATATGTCCCTCAAAAACTAAATTGGCTTCTCATTGTTCACTTCAGTCATTTCCAGGTTTCAACCCCCAAAGATCACTTTCAAGTCATGGTTTTTAAGTTAGTGGGCTCTATGGAATTTTTAATGTCCTGAATATCTGTTTGAATCTGTTTCATAGATTCCATTTCTTTCCTATGTTGGGCGTTCATGGTTTCTGTCATTTTCCTAAGATCCTCTATTTTGTTTTTTATTCGTATCTGCCCTAAAGTCACTAAGTATGCCTTTCATTGTGGTCACCATCTCTATAGTTATCTGAGAAATTATTTATGATCTGATTTTTTTCTAAAGCTTCATTCATTTGCTTTGCTGTTACCACTTCAGAGAGTTTGGGTTGGTGACTTTCGGATTATTCCATTACCTCCTGGGTTTGCCTTTGGTGAGCTGGATATCTGGAGCTGCATCTTGTTTAATTGTCTTGTCTCTTTTTTTTGTGTGTGTGTACCAGGAATTGAACTCAGGACCTTGTGCTTGCCAGGCAGGTACTTTTAGTGCTGAGCTATATCCTCGGCTTGTATTTTTTTTTTTCACGTTGATGCTTATAAATTGCCTATGGTGGGTAGCTTTATTGATAGTGTTTAGAACCCTTGGGAAATGACTACTTCTTAGAGGTGTCTTCCAAGTGTAGCTGGTTTTGGATTTTGAGTCTGTTGCAAGATCCTACTCTTCAGTTTATTGGGGATGAGAAGTTACTGTCCTCTTGGCCCAACCGCTGGTTCCTTCACTCTGGCCTATAGTATTTTTTATGACTCTTAGCTAATCTCAGTCTTGGCATACCAGGAAGAACAACAGGTTAGAACAATCATGTCACTTTGGCTGAAGTGGTACAGTCAGAAAATGACAAACTGAGTTAACTATTAATTTGGCACTTTTAACCATATGTACTAGATTTGTGGTTATATCACAAAGTGTAAAACGAACCAGAAAATTGGATGCAGTAAGTAAACCCCACATGGCAGAGGAGAAAATTTAAAAAAGGTTGGGGGAAAAATAGAGAAATAGAAGAAAAAGATGAGATTAGAAGCAAGGCCAGAGGACAAAGGAAGATAGCACAAACTTTGGGAAACTGGTGAAGAAGGCAGGAGGGAAGAAATAAAAACAAGAACAGAACAGTATAACAGCAACAAACTATAAACCATGTTCACATTCATATAAAAACAAGAACAAACAAAGAAAAAACAAACAAGAGAGAAAGAAAATAAAAAAAGAAAAAATGTCCACTTCAAGGTGTGTCTCCGCTGCCCTTGGTGGACAACATGGGCAGACAGAGTCCAGTTCTGCATTGATCCATCCCAGCAAGCCAGCAGCAGCTCCAGAATGGAGTAGTGGAGAATCCCAGTGAGCCTGTGCCTCTATTTCTACTGACGTTCAGGCTGGCTTCTGGCTGGGAGGCTGGAACCAGACCCGCCCAGCCTGCAGCAGTCCCCAGGTCCCCTGTGCGGTTGAACTGGGCTGGGAGCCACTAGGTGGAGCCAGCAGCGACTCAGGTCCCGAGCTCAGTTGGCCTCTCTCCAGGATGGCTCCTGGCCAATTACCCTGTCTTGCTGGAAGTTCCAACTCATCACCAGCCACTGCTCATTTCTACGGTCTGCTCCTCCGTGGAGGCTTCTGGGGTCACTGGCAGTCACCAGGCATCTGCAGGTTCAAGCTGCCCCTCCCACACAGTGTGTCCTGGCTCAGGGTGGAAGCATCACCTCCCTTCTCCTTCATTGAAGTTTTTCTCTTTGCTCTTCCCCTGGGCTTCAATTCTTGCTTCAACCCTTCCTGGGTCCCGGGGACCCACTTCTCTCCTCCTTCTCTTCCTTACTTTGCTATATTCCATTGTCTGGACACCAAGTCTCAGAGAAGCTCTTTTTCTGCTGCTCACCACTCCATGATCTTCCAGTTAGTGGGCTCTAAACTACTTGCTGTCTCTATTCTTGGCCTATCCCTCTTTCCCTCATATTGGCCACTACTAGGAGGCAATACTCTCAATTTGGTCTGACTCCCTTGGCTCTCCAAGAATACTTAACTAGGAACTTTCATTGATTCATCAAGACAGAATCTTTATCTCCTGTTTTTTGGGTACAAAACATTGGCTTTTCCAACCCCACAGGGCCCCAAATTATTGGTGTCTCAGTTGATTTATTATTGTAAAATTTAGAACTCACTGCTCTTGGTAAGCTGAAGCTGGCCAATTTTTACTGTTTTCCTCTTATAGTATCCCACTACAGTAAAGGGCACCGAGGGGCAGTCTGCATACATCAGCATTCTGTTTGCAACTGCTTCTCCAACCTACATACTCAGGTGACACAGGGTCTGTCTCCCAACTTACTGAAGTTTTAGCAAATGTTTTTGCTACATTTTAATGAGAGTTACCAGCTTTCTAGTTTTTGGTAGTTATTTTTTTCATCACCTCCCTCTTCTGGCTTCTAAGCTAGGGACACTGCAGTTTTTGATACCATAATAACTTACTTCTGGGTACCATGTTCTACTCTGGTAAAATACAGCCTAGGTTACTGTGATAAGCAGAGCTAAAAAAAAAAAAAAAAAACCTGGCTCAAATGGAATAGAAGAGCCACTTTTCTAGTGTGACAGTCCCAGAGGTATCAAAGCAGGCCAGTATGGGTGGTGACTGTCGCACTGGTCATTACAGAGTCCAAATCATTCTGTCATATGCCACTTCCTGGAGTGATGTTCTCACATATGTGGTAGAAGCTGACTCACTCTTACCTATTCCAACCACAATGACATGGAAATGTCAGAACTTGAGCATATCACTTCTGGTCATCGTTGTTTACCTATTCTTGGTTACTACTCACACCTAGCAGCAAGGGATCCTGTGAAAGGTGGCTGAGTGAACATGCGGCCAGCTGCAATTTGCAAGATTCTGTTACTAAAGGAGTGACAGCAACATCACCACTACTGGCGCAAAATGAAAAGTTACACTTGTTCCCATATCCATCCCATAATCCTGGTAGTCACGTTTCTTCCTAAAGTTTGTGTGTGTGGATACACAATACAAATCCACATTCTTCTCCTCCTTTCATGTAAAAGGTAACATATTATGAATGTTTGTACCTCGCCTTTTTCATCCAGTGGTGTGGGACGTCATCTCACGCTGGTACATTGAGAGATGTCTTTGTTTTCTATAGCCAGCGTTTGTTTTTTCCAGCCCATTGCCGTTATATATGATGTTGCCCCGAATACCATGAACAAATATTATTCCACACGTGAGTGGCACATCTATACATTAAATTTCCAGAAATGAAATTGGTTGTTTAAAGGGTATATATTTGTAATTTTAATAAACATTGTCAAATTGTTTTCCATAGAGGGTGAACCATTTTGCATGCTCCACACTAATGGAGAGTGCCTCATCTCATTGCCAACATAAAAATAAAAGTTTTGGACTTTTGGCATTCTGCTGGATAAAAAACAGCACTATTAGTATACTTTTAATTGTCATTTTTCTTATTTTAAATGAAATGAGTATCTTTATGTCTATTTAGGTCATTTGCATTTTTGTTTTTGTCAGTTATTTCTAGACTTTGCTACATTTTGTTGTTCTTGTTGACCTTTTCTTACTAATTCCTAGGACTTTGCTGTATAATAAGGAAATATGTTCTTTGTGATATAAATTGGAAATTATTTCCTACTTTGTCATTTAGCATTACTTTTCTGTTGTGTATCTATTTTTACTTCTTTGAATTCGTTTATCCTTTTATGGCTTTTGGATTTGGAGTCATAGCTAGAACAGTTTTGCAGCGTGGTGATTAAAGAGGACAAGATATAACCTGAGAGACTGGGTTTGTATGGCAGAACATGAAGAACAGAATCAGGTCTGGGCAGGCATAATACTTGCCTGAGCAATGCTTTTTGTATAAGTAAACTAGACTTGATTCTGTTACACCTAATCTATGTTTTATATTCATTCTGACTGCTGATTCTCCAGATTTATGGTGCTTCATCTATAACTCTTGACTTCAGTATCTCTAGAGACCCCTTTTCATGACAATCTCTTAATCATCAAAAAATATTGGACAACTGTTTCCTTGTTTAAAAAATAATTAGAAAAGAGGGACTATAAAAAAACGAAAGGTCTCTAAGACATGTAATGATATTTGTATTTTTGGATTTTGCTTAGATTTTGATTCAAACAAAACAACTATAAAATGTCATTTTGATGGGCTGCTGCTGGAGTGGGGACAGCCACACCCAAGCCTCTCTTCATGAGTCAGTGCCATTCATGGACTGTGGAGGGAGAGAACCAGGCCTCACCAGGAAGTGATCCTGGCCAGGAAACCATGTCATTTTCATTATTTTGTTGGGTTGGGTTTTATTCTCTTTTGTTTTGTTTGATTATGTTAAATCTGATGGCATGAGCAGCTATTTGAAACATAGCAAGACATACTACGGTAGCCATTTTGGATTTTCTGTTGGACTGTTTTGAAGTCCTTTATTGCATTCTTTGTTTTGTTTTTATTGTTTCTTTTCTGTTCTATTTGTTCTTTACTATGTCGAAGGTATCTGCAGCTACTTGAAGACAACAAAAGGCATTATGGTAACTATTGTTGGTTTCATAAGGTTTTGAAGTCCTGTATCACTTACAGTGGTTTATTTTGATGGGTTTTATTCTGTTTTATTTTCCCTGGTTTTATCCTCTTTAAAATAAAAAAAAAATTCATTTTGAGGACAATGCATATAATCTGAATATGACTGGTTATTAACTTTTTATTATCAAGACATTAAAAAGGTGAGATAACAGCATGGTGGTGGTTATTTTAAAATGTACTTTACCAGTGATATATGCCAACATGTACAGATAAAATATGATGTGGAATCTTCTTTGAAATACTTAAGAAAAAAGCCATTTATGATAGGGAACAGGGTATAGATGTAATCATATTGCTCAGATATGGATTATTACTGAAGCTGAGTCATTGTTTCTACTTTTTTGAGTATGTTAGAAAATTTATGTAAAGAAAAGTTTTGAAAGACCAAATATAAAATTAACATATACTGCAGTTACTATCACGAACTTGAAAACTGGAGAAAACTCAAAGGAAAAGGAACATGATCTCAGGCATATCTACTGTTAATACTGTGACATATCCTCCTAGTCTTTTCCCCGTGTGTAAATTATACATACATATTACTTTTTTAAAAGGACTATCGATGTCATTTCATGTCTAAATTTTTTGAGCATGGCACGTTAACCTTTAACTATATCATCAAAGTCTTTAACATTGTTTTGGTAGTTTTCACAGCATGTCAACATATAGCTATACCATAACTTATTTAAATACTGGGCTTTGAGGTAGTTTTTCTTCCCCCCCCCCAGCCACTATAAACATGAGCATCCTTGAGAGTAGAATAATTGTTCACATCTGTAAATGGATCTTTAGGCTACAAGCCTAGAAATGGAATCATTGGGTGGATCAGAGGGTACACACAGTATACAGTCTGATATAAATTGTAATTTAGGCTAGAAAAGGTGTTGCCATTTTCTCCCTGCACCAGCAGTATATGGGAATGCTGGTTTTTCTGTGTGTGGAAAGGCAGAAGACAGACTATTCAGACAAGCTGGGAATACACCAGGCTGAGGAGGTGTAATTGTGGCACAGAGGCCTTTCCAGTTCTTACATTGGATGAACTGTTGCAGGCTGGGGTAGGGAAGGCAGCGTCAGCTGCATTGGGTATGTGTGTGGTCATGTATGTCTGTGACTTATCATTGAAGGGCCTGTGGCTTAAAGAGAACCCCATTGTCTCTTGTCCTGCAGGAAAGTCTTTGATCTGTCCCCAAAGCCCATGGCTTCAGATCAGTACTATATCTCGAGCCAGTAATTGATAGTTTTTTGGGGGGAGGGTATCAGAATAATTGATAGTTTTTATGGTGTCACATCTCTTAGACAGATTCCATATCAGGCTTGGTGATTTCTTAATCTGTGCGTCCTTACAGATAAGCACACTGGAAGGATCTCCTTTAATATCATCTTTCAAGATCAACGTATCTTCCAGCACCCTCAGCCTCGCATCATCACTTTATGGCTTACATTATTTTTGTGGTTTGATAATCAATTTTGTTTGTCATAGAATCTGCAGTACACTTACATTCTGAGGTTTTCAAACAATGATTGTTTAACATTCATCTGGGAAGTGCCAGTTTATATTTATGTCTGTTCATATTCTGTATCGTGTGTTTTTTTGCCTTGTTCTCTCTCATCAAAGAGAGGCTGTCAGAGTCCCAGTACCAGCTTTTTAGTTTAAAGTACTCTTCAGTGAGCTTTTCTATAGATTCTTACTCCAAAAACAGTGTTTAACATAGTCAAACAGAAAAGACAGCTGAGCAGGAAGTCAGCAAACAGTCTAGGAAATGCGAAAGTATTAAACAAATTACCCTTGATTCAGCCATTTCAACACAGAAAATAGAGATTCTCAGTGCTTTTTTTCGGGGAGGGACAATGGGTTGTAATGAAAATACCTTTGAAGTTATTGTCTGTGAGTTTGTGTTTGTCAAGTTTGTATCAGTTTGGCCTACATCCCTGAAGAAGGCTGAAATCTGTCATCCTTCAGACTAGCCAGATGCTTCATGGCTTTCCAAATGATCATAGGCACTCCCTGCCGCCACTTCTTCTTATGTCACATGGCTACCTTCTTGTGCAAAGCTTAACACAAAATGTGTGGGAACCCTGAAATTAGACAACTGTCTCCCAGAGAGGAACTTATTTTACTAATGATTTTTTAAAATATAGTGATGTTAAGATCTGCCCTCCCCACTTTCTAAAATACAATTTTTCCTGAAAGTCCATTTCCATTGGTTAATGCCACTCTGGAGTGGAGTTGGTTGAAGAACACCTGGCTACTAGTTGGTTGGTGACATCTTCATTCTGCACTGTGAGCTTGTGTTATATTTTAGACCTACCATGTGGTAGGTCAGTGGGGACTGTTGACAAATAATTGCCTTTTTTAAGTCACTTGTTCTGGGGCCAATCATAATTAGGAATGCTTTTCCTTTGCTAAGGGAAGCCATTTTTTGCTGCTTTTTCATCATTCTGGGAAATTATAAGACCTCAAGAAAATAAATGAGCTAAAAGGGACTGGGGCCTTTTATTTGCTGGGACTACATAACAAAACATCAGTCACCAGGTAGCTTAGGGCAACAGAAACTTACTGGGTCACAATTCTAGAACTTAGAAGGTCAAAACCAAGCTGTAGTGGGATAGGTAACTTAAAGTTTGGGGGGATCTGCCCCCTGCTGCTGTCCTGGCTTATGGTTGCTGGCAGTCTTCCATGTTCCTTTTGACTTGTAGATCCATCACCTCAATCCATGCCTTCATCCATTTTTGTAAGTCGCACTAGATTAGGGCTCACTCCAGTAATCTCATTTTTAATTTGATTACCTCTGTAGAGACTCTATCCAAATAAGTCCACATTCTGAGGTATTAGGAGTTAGGATTCCACCGTTTTGTGTGTGGTAGGGGCAAAATTCAAGCTCCAGCATCTTTGTTAATCTTCATACTTTGACTCAGAAGCAGAATTCTGCATTGTACGCTGGGGTAGCAACTGAGTGCCACTTCACTGGTTTTAAGATCAGTTGACAGGGTTTCTGATCTGTGCAGAGGATCAGATCAAGGTGGGAGAAGAAAGCATTCTGCTGTGTTTCATTTCTTTGTTACTTGATGGGAAATGATGATCTCTGTGACCTGCAGTCATAACTTGTTTGCCGTATATAATGTTCACATTCTTTGTGTGGAGTTGGTGCGTCTACCTGACATATCTTTATTCCTTTTTATCCTCTATTGCTTCCCTCTCTTGCTCCCCTCTCCCTCTATCTCTTGAGCCCCTTTTCCATTTGAGAAAGAACTTTTTCCCCGCTTCCTATTATCTTTTATTTTGCTCTTACTCTTATTTATAATTTGGGGTTTTCATTATAAGAGAAACCATTTGATGTTTAAGCTTGTGAGCCTCATTTATTTCACTTAACATTGTGGTCTCAAGCTTCATCCATTTTCCTACAAATGACTCAAGTTTATTTTCCTTTATGACAGAGTAGTACTCCATTGTGTGTCAATACCACATATTCTTTACCTTTCACCTATTGATAGATGTATAGGCTGCTTCCAAGATTTAACTGTTCTGAATTGTGCTGTGTAAATATGAATGTGCATATATCGCTGTAATATGAAGGCTTTAACTCTTTCAGGGAAGTACCTTATTTGGGACATGAGACATAAGCTTCTCCCTGGTGTTTATGACAAAGAGAGCAAGCAAGCATGAGTTTGACACAAAGAGCAGCATTAAGCAGGGAATTTGTAGTCGTCCAAGTTATCTTTCTCAAAGAAAACAGCCATTCTCTGGGAAGCAACATATGATCTTTAGCGTATCTTGCTCAAGAACAATAGACATTAGTCACAGCCTGATAATTCTGTGTATTTCCCGTGAGAAAGCGAATGCATTGCCCATGTTGGGGTAATCTGATGGATGTTCTGTAACACAAAGGGAGACTTCGAGGCAGCGTCAAAGCTGATGAGCCCACTGACAGTGGCGGGGGGAGTGGAGGGGGTTGAACTATGGGACTGTGACTAGAGCCATTCTCATTGTGCTTGCACTGGGGATGTGTGTTGTGCAGGCACCAGCTAGAGACACCAGGACATTATTCTCATCTGGCTGCATTCTATGAAGACAAGAAAGGGGTGCTCCATGTGGGACCCGGGAGAGGCAGCAGCCTTCCCCCTGTCTACTGGTTGCCTTCCATCCACCGCTACATGTATCCCGAGATGAAGGTGAGATCGGCCTTACCTTTCCATGGTGCTGGACTTGTGTCTGGAACAGTAGTTGTACATTCCCTTTTTATTGATAAGGGATTTCTATCTGGGGCTCATGCACAATTGGGTTGTAACATAAGCATTTGGGTTTGCTTAAAACCTAAACCTAAGGTGAGTTGCCATAAACAATTTGCCTGCTAGACACTTCTAAAATCATAGTGTCAAGCCACGTATCATAGGCAGGCTAGTCGTGCTGGACTCCTGGAAAGGCAAAGGTGTATTTGATTCTGTTGATTGTTTCAGTATTGTGCGTCCAGATGTTTGAGCTAAAGATGAAGGATTTGATGAACAGGCACGGTATTTCTCAGTTACAATATTTTTTATATTAATTTTGTCGATTTTCTGTAGCACTTTGCTTTTGGTACTAGAATATGTTGGCTTCAAGTTAACAAGCACTTGCCCATGCATTAGATGTTGGAAGGATACAAAGATTACTAAGAACATGGATCTTCTCATCTTTTCCTTCTCTCTCCCCTTTGGCTGGTCATATTTCAGTGGAAGTTTAGGGCTCCCCTGGGAGAGAAATTATGCATGAGTCTAAGGGAGAAAGCATCTTGGAAGAGGAGTTAGTTGGTCCCTGAACTTTGTATTTGGCTAATGGGAAGTGAGGGATGCTGATTCCAGACTGAGGGAAGACATGCAGTAATGAAAGCTCTTGTCTACTATTTTCTGAGAGCCTTCCCCGAGCTAGGTATTATCCTATCTCTTTATCTATACCTGTTGTAGCCCTCTTGAGTATTTTTGTATTCCTTGTTTTTCAGCCAAAGCAGTGGAGGCCTATAAAGGCTCACTGACTTGCTTCAGGCCATATAGCAGTAAGAGATAGAGTCAGGATTTAAACACCAGGTAGGGTTCAAGCCCAGTGCTCTTTGCTCTCTGCCCTACTTCACTGCCTTTGCAGAGATGTGGACAAAGGAAAGCACAAGACACATTCATGAGTCACGAGCGAATGTGTTTAAGATAACATTTTCATGCTACCTGGCTATAAGAGACAAGACTGGAAAAATAGGTTGGAATCAAGTTGTAGAGAACTTTAAATACTAGGCCATAGAATTTGAGCCCTAGTAAGTAACAGTTAGGGTCTTATCAGGAAAACAGAGGCCATTTTACGTATTTCAAACTAATTCAATATAGAGAATCAGTAATAGAGGATTCAGAAGACCGAAGAAGCAAACAGGGACATGTGTGCCACCCTGTATTAGATATAACAAGTCACACCAAGATCACAAGCTTGAGACCTTCGATATTTATTATCTCAGAGGTTCTGCGAGTCAGGAATCCAGGTTTGGCTCAGATGGGTCCTCTGCTTCATGGTCTCTCATCAGACTGCAGTCAAGGTGGCAGCCAGGGTTGAGACCTCACTGGAAGGCTCAGCCAGGGAAGTATTGACTTCTCAGCTCATTGGCAAGGTTGGATTAAAAAAAGTCCTCAGCACCCCACTGCTGGTTTGAGACTGCCTCAGTTCTTGGCCACGTGGGGATCTCTAATCTGGCAGTTTTGCTTCCTCAAAACCAACAAGAAATCCAAACCTGCTAACTAGATGAAAATCAGAATTTTTTGTAACCTTATCTTGGGGAAGTAATGCCTACAATGTAGCTATATTATCTTGGTTAGAAGCAAGTTACTCAAGAGGCAAGGGAAGGGCATGAGGTTGTAAACACCAAATGGGTAGATCACTGAGGCTGTCTTCGAAACTACCTGCCACACCCAGAGCCAGGGTGGCAAAGGAGGGGAGGAGCCATCACTACCATGGGAGAACTCTGCCAGCGCAAACTTGGATCCCTGGAGAGGCACAGGGCTGCTGATGGTGGTGCCTTTTGGACATGGAGTCAGCTTGTCTTGAGAGTGCTGAAAAAGACTGCAGGTGGAGCCAGTAGTCCTTTCCTGTTGGAGCAATGCCAACTGGAGGTAGAGACTAAGGAGAACTCCTTCCTTCCTCCTGCCTTTCAACTTGGAACCATTAACTTCCATTAGAAGAACCAAACAGGCAGCCAATTGGCATGCAAGTCCAGGAAATGTAGTCTGCAGGTTTCTCAACACCCTGGTATTGGTTAAGAGATGATAAATGATCAGAGCATGATCCAGGAGATTCAGGACTTGTATTGATCTGAAAGTTGCTTTGATCTGTGTCTCACTCATTATTATGAGCAAAATTGCTTCTGGACTGTCTCCAAACCCAGAGGGAGGTGACCAGTGTCTGACCAAATGTTTCTAGATTCCTTACCCCTAAAGGCCAGGAAGGAGGGTCAAAAAGAGCAAAAGGAAAATTGCCAAATGCTTTTGCTGTGTTGAGGGCAGCTCGTTTACATACTTGTGAAATACTAGGAGATACAGAGGAAAAGGTACTTGCGTAGGTTACATATAAAAATATGTGTGGGATTTATAAAAAGCAGTATGCCAACACAGTAAAATGAAAAGTACATGTTCCTTTTATTTCAGTGACATCACTCCTTGGGATCTGGCCTATTATAAAACCACCAGAGCGGTGTGTATGTAAGAACGTTTAATTCTGTATCAAAGAGGTAGAAAACTAGAATGTCCATAGAGCAAGCAGCCATTGTGAATAATGAATTAGGGCATAAGAAATGGATAGGGAAGGTCTGGCAGGTCATGCAGAAAGTTAGATGATATGATCACACTTTAATGATCACAGTCTCAGATATAGACACAGCTATAGGTAGCCCGTATACATGAATGACATGGAGAAACAAGAATGGATGTGCACTGGGTTATGAATGCCCATGTGGCCCAAGGGTGTGATAAAGTATGGAGTAGTGGGGAGGGCTGTGCTTGCCTTTATGAAAAAGGAAGGGGCCAGAGGAACATGACAGCTGCAAGAGCCATTTGCACTGCTGACAGCTTACAGGAAGTGGCATATTCCCTCCTAAAGTCCAGACCTGTGTTTGTGCTGATCTCTGCCAGAACACATCCACAGGTTCTACCTTTATGTTGAAGCTCAGATATCTAGGAAGTATCTGTCTTTCTCAGAATGCAATGAGGACCCCCGCTGTCCCACAGCACCTGTCCTTCCCCCATGCTCTCACCAGGCTGGATTCTAATTGCTTATCTGTTTCTCCCAACTTATAACTATTTGAAGACAGGGACTGGATGTTTCTTCTTTGTTGTTTGAACTAGAGTACTTGGTGCTTTGGCATAAAGTAAGCTAGAGGTGCTTTTTGAATGAGTTTGTATGTTTTAGTCTCTTTACTCTCTCTGGGACAAAATACCTGATAAGACCCATAACACAAAGGAGAAGATGTTTATTTTTGCTCACACTTCCAGGGATTTAGTCCGTGGTTGGCTGACTCCAGGGCAGAATGTCATGGTGAAAGGACCTGGCGGAGGAAACCTTCTCACCTCATGGCATCCAGGAAGCAGAGAAGGCCTAACGAGTGAGGTGTACCTTCCAAAGTCACACCCGCACAGACAAAACTTTTCTAACCAGATCCCATTTGGCTATAAACACATATTTAGCAGCCCATACATGAATCAGTCCACTGATGCTTATAGCACCCCCATGATCTAATCACCCTTTCCAGCATACCACTCTGAACAGGAGATTTTAGGGGACGTTTTAGATCTTAACATAGCAGGACACGTGCATCCATGAATGAACCTATTAATGAGGTCATAACTGATTAAGGATGTTTAAGCCCAGGACACACTGGTACCGACCTTCCTGGGCCTTCTTGCAGTGGGACACATGTTAAGGGCTTGAAGATAGCTCAGGGAGAATGGAAGAATGGGCTGTGCTCTGGCTCCTTCCTGTGAAGTTCCTTGTTGACTTGAAAGATAGCTACTGGGTGCTCTGACCAGGCTGAGTCATTTGGTGACTTTCCTCCTGGTGACCTGGGATGTAGTGAGAGAGGAATTGACAAAAGGAATTCACAGACAGGCGTGTTCAGTGTTGGGTGGCCTTTCTCTAGCACCTGGCAAGTGAATGTCAGTAGTGTGGGGTCAGTGGCTTGGCAAGGAGAATGTTCGCTAAGGTGGTCCAGTGCAACTTCAGAGGGCTGAGGGCAGCCATGGTCTTGACTAGCAGAGCTCAAAGGCTGCCTCAGGGGTACCGGCCCCCAGCCTTCTCCATCATTAAACCCCACTTATGGCTTTAGTGTGGCTGCTGCTCTTCAGGACTATCCTTGTCTGTGGTCCCTGGTAGGAGGTGAGCACACTTAACTTTTGACACTTCAGCATGGGCGTGACCTTCTGAAATGCTTCCAAGGCACCTGGTTTGAAGCTTCTGTTTTGTCAGTGACATTATTGCTCACCCCATATGGGCTGTTTTTAGCTGCTAATATTTCCTTTTTTGTCTCATTCTAGCCATAGGTAATGGTCTGCCCAATTTACAGATGAGGAAAGTGAACTAGAAACATGAACTTACTTTCTCTTAGCCTCCCTGTTAGTAAATGGTAGGGCCAGGGTTGGCATTAGTTGAGCTTATGCTTTTATTCCCTGGAAGGCAGCTCTAGGGTTGCCAGCCTCTCTGCAATTGGCCTTGGCAGGAAGTTGGTTAGAGTTAAGAGTGTGGCAGGGTTGGGCCAGGAGGCCCTGTGGGCCTTCCCTGTCTGTGGTCCCTGCCGACATCTCACGTTGTGTGCAGAGGTCCCCGTTTATGTGGTTAATCCAAGGCTGTTCACTCATCATCTTATTACAGTGCTCTACAAAGTGTTGAAAGTGACTTTTCTCAGCAAGGCTTACTGTCTCTTCAGGCATGCCTTTATTTCTAGCTTTCAAAAAATTAAATTCGGCTTGGATTCCTCTGTGCCTCTTTCTCCAGCGTAAAGCAGTTAATGATCCTTAAACCCAAACTTCAGTATACCACAGATCTTTTGCATAGTAAAAATCCAGTTTAAAGATAAGACTTAAATTGACAAATATTTTGTACAACATATCCATCCCTTAGTGCACCTGTTCATTTGTACTTGTTTTTTCTTTATTTATTGATTTTGGGTTTTTGGGGGCGGAGAGGATGTCAGTTCTGCACACACCTACACTGGACATTTTTCACAGTGGTTTTTCTCTTCTTTGTTGTTTTGTTTTGTTTTTTGGTGCCCTTAAACAAACTGAGGACCTTGTGCTTGCCAGGCAGGCGCTGAATTGCTGAGCCATATCCCCGGCTCCCACAGTGGTATTTCTAACAAGCTCTTCCCCCTTCCTCCCTCTCCCCATCCCTTTTTGTGCTTCCAGATCACGCATCCCGCTGGCTGCATGTCTCAGTTTATTAAGTTCTTTGGAGAGCAGATCCTCATCCTCTGGAAATTTGCCTTACTCCGGAAGCGTATTTTGATATTTTCTCCCCCACCTGTGGGCGTTGTGTGCTATAGAGGTAAGCAGAAGCTACAGTCAGCCTCTTCCTAAGTTCACAGAATAGAGACTGCCTCAGAATTTCCTTCTTCACCAGGTTTGAAAGACTTGGGGCTATATCAGGCAGATGGAGGGTTGAAGGCCAGCAGCAGCCTGATCGAATTTGTACTTTAGGAGGTAGAATCTTGGTGTGTAGGCAAGGGGAAAAGTGCACTGGGGGGCCATTGGTAGCTTGGTGAGAGCCAGGTCAGGATTAAAGCAGAGAAGATTAATTCTGGACACATTTAAGAAGATCAACTGGACACATCTTGTGTTCATGGATTGTGAAGGTTGTGAAGTGTGAGGGAATAATGGGAAAGAGGACGGGTGGCAAGGATGCACGGTGGGGCTGCCAGGATGGGGTTACTGGCATTGGCAGCACAAAGCAGAGGCCTCCACAGTTTCTGTATTAGTCCACTTCCTGTTTCTGTAATAAAATCCCTGCATCTGAAGGATTCATAAAAAAGGTTTATTTGGTTCATTTTCTGAAAGTCCAAGAGAATGGCGCCAGTCTCTGCTCAGCTTCTGGCAAGGGCCTCGTGGTGGAAGAGCAGAAGCAGGCACCTGTGGAGAGGGAGACGTGCTGGGCTTGTTCTAGAGCGTGCGGTCGTGGAGATAGCTGACTCGCTGTCTTGAGCGCTGCCTTCATCCCCGTGTGGAGCCTCGTGATCTGATTCCCCTGTAAAGGCCCCACTCTCTTTATCCATGGAACCACTCCTGAACATGAGTTTTAGGGTAGACAGACCATGCCCTGATCGAAGCAGCTTCCTTGTAGGCCAGCAGCATAGGGGAAGCACTGACCGGCAGCCCCTCTCCTCATGTCCTCGGTCCCCACAGTGTACTGCTGCTGCTGCCTGGCCAACGTCTCCCTGCCTGGCATCGGGGGCACCATCCCTGAGTCCAAGCCCTTCTTCTACGTGAACGTGGCCGACATAGAGAGCCTGGAGGTAGAGGTGTCCTACGTGGCCTGTGAGTATGGGGCCCTCCATCCTCCTGTCCCTGTGTTCGAGCCCTTCTCCCAGACCTGGGCTCCTGACCTCCTTGTCTCCATGGGGTCCAGCCGGCCCCTCAGTGACCCCTCAGGCTTCTTAACCTCGGGTTCCACAGGCACTACAGAGAAGATATTTGAGGAGAAGCAGGAGCTGTATGACGTCTACGTGGATAACCAGAATGTGAAGACCCACCATGACCACCTGCAGCCCCTGCTGAAGATCAACAGCGCTGACAGGGAGAAGTACCGGCGGCTCAACGAGCAAAGGTGGGGGCCACATGGGCACAGCTGGGAGTTGGGGTGCTCGTTCTTGCGCTGCTCTGGGTGTCTCTTGAAGCCTGTCCTGCCACTGCCCCTCTGCTCTTGGTGCTTTCCTGCAGTGCACACGCCACCTGGGAGATGGAAATGAGTGGCCCCAGGCTCTCTGCCTGGGGCCCCAGAGGAGTAGGGGAGACACGTGCAGTTTCTTTCTTCCAGGCTTAGAGTCTGAAGCTCAGAGGTTGTGGAGTTGCCTCTAGGTCCTGGGTGTAGTGTGTGCATGTGTCTGTGCCCTTATCTGTGTACATTGTACCAGTTGTTTACTGGGCATCAGCACCGCCTTAGGAACTCGCTTCTGCATTGTATTATCTCGTAATTCTCGGTAGTCTGGCTGTCCTGTGAGATAACTGGTACCATTGCCATCCCCCTGGTCAGTGAACAACGAAGGAAGATCGTAGCTTGCTAAGGTTCCCAGGGGCAAAACTGGCCATGAACCCTGGGTTTTGAACCCACCTGTGCCCTTTTATTTCTTTGCTGGCCCCTCTCTCCCTGCCTCGCCCTGGCCAGTGTCGGGTATGATTCTCTTTCTAGTGAGGTACAGCCCATTGCCCTGCCAGGCCTGTATCTGGTGTCCTGTAGCCTTCCCACACCTGATGGTGATCTCTTTCCCTACAGGCAGATGTTGTTGTATTCCCAGGAGCTTGAGGAAGACTACAACCCTTGTGAAGAGGACCTCTTTGTTCTGTGAGTCAGCCGTCACAGGGACTGTGGGACTTGGGATCCCTTCAGCACCAACTGCTTTGGAATACCCAGGGCCCTCTGATGTCACCTCCCACAGTTCAGGGATGGCCTTTTTTTGTTTTTTACTTCCCTGCAATACTGGGGGTTGAACCAGCATCCCCAGCACTTTTTGTATTTTTTATTTTGAGATTGGGCCTTGCTAAGTTGCCCAGGCTGGGCTTGAACTTGCCATCCTCTTACTTCAGCCTCCCAGAGTGCTGAATTACAGGCGGGTGCCACGTCACCCAGCTAGGGATGTCCTTTGTGCTGCCAAGAGCTAGGCTCCTTGCAGAGGCAACCTGAGCCCTAGAAGGCTGATGGAGGGGACCCAGAGGAGTCTAGAAAACAGGCAGAAGCAGATCATTGAGAGAAAACATGAGCCTAGTGTGTGTTCTTGGGCATTGAGAATGCCTACCACATGGAAGCTCTGTCTGTCCTTTGAGGATCTCTCAACATTGCTTCCTCCAAATCGAACCATTCCTTGCCCTGAATATTATGGGATAGTCTTAAGAAGCTGAATGGAATCACTCATCCAGATCTGTTGGTGGTCAGAGCAGGGTACTGGGCCTTTGCATCTCACCGATCATTCATAAACAACCACACAAAACTGTTCTGTATACACACAGAGTTGTAACAAACAGAGGCCAGGCTCCCAGCCTCCACTTTGGTCTTCCTGCCCTCTGCTGGGATGGGTTAGGCACGCTTGCACTAGGGACTATTCCTGGCTTTGATGGGAGCCCACTGTGGACATGTCCTAGTTCTCACAGCATCCTATCTCATGCATACACGCTGTGTAGAAATGCAGATGTCCAGGAACAGTGCAGAGCCACAGTCTCGTCACAGGTTGACACACCATGCACCTGAAATTCTGAGCACCTAGAGCCGTTTAAGGCACTGGGCACCTCTGCCCTTCCCCGGATCTCTGAGCAGCACAGCTAAGCCTGTCACTCAGTTCTTTGGGCCTGTGACTTTAAAATCTTGCTATGTGCACAACACTCCCACCCCACAGAGTCGTCAGAGAACAGACACCCAGCGACATAGCTGGTCCTGCTGTCTCAATGGCTACCGCTGGACTCCCTTTCTCCTTTACCTTGCCTCCCAGCACTGCTGGCTTCAGCACTGCCTGTGGCTGCCTCAGTCTGCCAAGCACTCCCTTCTGTGTGGACAGTGTCAGCCCCACACCATCTGCAGTGGCCTGGGAGCAGGACACAGCCCTGGTTCTCTGGAGAGGCCCCTGACCGAGCTTTGAGAGAGGTGCATTTTGATTTCCCACTTGACCTCAGAACCACATTACCAGGCTCTGTTTGCCACGTTATCCTCCCTGATGACTAAGCAGAAGGGAAGGAAAGCAGTGTATAGGGCCCTCTCCCTAAAGCTGTGTTCAAACCACTAGGAAACTGCTGCTTACAGGAAAACCAGCTGTTGTCAGTCAGGCCGTCATGTGTAAGAAGTTTCTCCAGTCAGTTTGTGCGTGATGCCAAATGGTTTCTTTGTTAACCTTTTAATAACTCTGTAATTTTAACCGTTTTCTTCTTTTCAAAGGTAGTTTTTGATTTATCTTTGAAGCCCCTCAAAAAAATACTAAACCAGGTGTAGTGGCACATCCCTGTAGTCCCAGGGCTCTGGGGGGCTGAGGCAGGAGGATTTCAAGTTTGAGCCCAGCCTGGGCAACTTCTGTGAAATCCTGTCTCAGAGAAGGAGGGAGGTCGGTCTGGGGATGTAGCTAGGAAATATGGAGATGGATCTCTTGCAAATGAGAAGGGGACCAAGAGATGGAGGGGAAAGGGAAGTAAAAATAATTAAGACGCATTGTGTACATGTACCAACTCCCCACGATGAGTATAATCATTATGTACTACAAACATGTGCTAATAAGATTTTTTTAAAAGGCCTCAGGTTCAATTCCAGTTATGAAAAAAAAAAAAAAGCAGATACTGAACACAACTGTGTAGATTGGGTGGCCCCGGGTGGATTATCTGGTGAGCTCTTTGCTCTTTGTCTTTCCTTCCCTCCCTTCCCTGTCTTGCACCTGTAGGTTTTTCCTAGAGCAGAACAACCGGATATTTCAGACATTGTTGGAGGTGTCTGCCAGTCAGGACAAAACTCTGACAGCAGAGCATGCCCGAGGCATGGGCCTGGACCCGCAGGGGGACCGGAGTTTTCTCATGGACCTGCTGGAGGCCTACGGCATCGACGTCATGCTGGTCATTGACAACCCTTGTTGCCCATAGGAAGAATGACACAGGATTGGTGAGCCACACACATAGGATGACAGCAGCCTGGAGTGTACCCCAGGCCCCCATCAGCCTGGCTTTTTATTAAGTTGACACAAAGGAAGATTGTTTATACTTTCCAACAAGTGCGATTTTCGCAATTTCCTTTCTTCCCCTCTTGTCTAAAGGTAAGGCGAGACGGCCTTGGTTTTGCAGCCTGCTTTCGTAGCGTATGGGAATCTACACTGTCTCCTAGAGTGGCTGGTCTTCATGTTTGGTCTTAGAAGGTCTGTCCCTAGGAGTGCACCAAGCTCTGGAAACTCTGGAGTGGGCTGCCAGAAGGTCTTTGTCCCTTGGTACATTCAGGAATACAAGCATCTGTCCTGTGTGGCCTTAGATGTTCATGTGCCCAAGGGCAGAAACTAGCGCAGATGGCCTTTCAAGTCGTCAAGTTCAAGGAGTCAGTAGTCTTGGGATCAAATCCCTCTTCTTGTTCCTTAGGGCAAGTCTGTTCTTCTCTGTTCACTTGAAAAGGGGCCACTGAGAGGGACCAAAGGGTGTGTCTTACACAAGTATAAGATTCTCAAAGGCAGTGAATGGTGGCTGCCCGACGCAACACTCTTCCTGTGAATCCCCTCTATGTGCAAGGAAATTGATTGTAGAGTTTAGTGACCTGGGTGTCTGTGGAGGGTAGTGCAGTGGATGCTCTAGCTGCTGCAGAACTGAATTTCTCCACTTCAATGAGGATTCCCTGGAGGCACTGATAGCAGCCCCTTTGGGTCAGATAGATCCGCTGAACTGGGAAGTCTAGCCAGGATCTGGTTGAGCTAGTGGACTCACAGGTTGGAACACACCATGTTAACAGGACTGTTTACCCCACCCAGCTCTCATACGTGGCAAAGGTGACATTCCTTAGGTTAATAGCTGGGTTCTGACCTAACTGATTTGTTAGAAAGTCTGGCAGTGCCTTCCCCCAGAAGTGTGGTCAAGAAGCCCTGAGTGTCCATAATATTCTTACCCACTTTCCAGTGAAATGTTTGTTGTCTGGGATAGATCCCATAGTCACCTGCCTGTTCTCTTGAGCACAAGATTAGGTCAGAGGGTAGTTGGTAGCCATAGTCTGAAAGCCATCTCCCATGAGTAGAATTTAGGATTTTGACCTGGAATCTTGGGTTATTGGTAACAAATAATCTCTTCTCCTTGCTGCGCGTCTCTCATTATTGAGCCATCTTGTCATGAGTAGCCATCAGTGTGCCCATCACCTGTGCCCAAGCCAGGCTTACTACACAGCAGAGAAAATAACCTTCGCATGAATGGATCACGTCTTACCTGACTTGTTTCAAGTTGTGTCTTAGTTCAAAAGTGTTTTCATTGTAGCTCCTTGGTACAGAATTTTAAGAGCGAAGAAATTCATGTGTACAGAAATGCAAAGAGACACTGATTAATAAGCAGGGTAGCACCTTCTGTGTAGACACATAAATAATCTTGGGTGTTGAAATGTAAACTGTACAACTAATACACTTACCCTGTGCAGTGTGGGTTTAGCCATCATTCCAGTAACATGTTTACGAAGGAAAACACATTTGTGTTTAGCAGTAAAGTTTCACCTTTTTTCCCTTTCTGGGCAACTGTGCCTTCTGCTCTCACAAGGCTGAGGAGGACTGGCTTATTTGGGTCAAGATTTGTAGAGGTGTCTAGGTTTGGGGCTCTCTGTGTCCCCCATGTTTGTGCCCAGGGCTGCGGCATGGGTGGCCCCAGATACAGAGCCACATTAGGTCACAGGGCCTGGGTTCAGCTGGCCAGGAGCAGAACTTTTCTCTCAGTTCTTCCTGCTTTGCTGGCTTCCTCCCAACGCCAGCAGTCTGGTGCAGAGCCTCTGCTCGGCTGAACTACATGCGTTAGCTTTTCACCATCCTGGGCCGCTATCATCATCTCGAATGTCTGCCTGAGCCGGGAAGCGTCTGGCTTCGGAGGTCGCCCTTTGGAGCCTCATTTAGTACCAGGCTGTGCTCCCCACAACAGAACCAGCAGGCACAGCCCAGCGTCATTTGCTGCCAGTTCCCGTAAGGGGCTCATTTGTGAAGTGCTAGGCAGGAACCCCTCTGCATGACAGCAGAAGCCAGGACCCACATGGACCCACTTTTTTTTTTTGTCATTTTTGAAACATTGAAAAGCTGTCTACCTTCATTGGGAAAAAACAGTGAACATGCTTGACAGCTTGTAGGCCTGTGAGCTGAGCGCGGTATGGCGGGCATTCTCACCGCTGGTGCATGGGAGCTGGGCTGGGAGCCTGTGGTGTGGCTCCGCACACCGTGCAGATAGCCCTTATCTGCCCTTGCTCAAGCAGGCTTAGTCCCAGGTCACTGTAACCCTGACTGTGAACCACGTGCTCACCTGGAGCACTGGGCAATCTGTGATGCAGGGGCTGTCCACACATCCCTGAATTAGAGGAGGTTTCTGGTGGCAAGAACCCTGTGGGACTGGCAGCCAGGATCTGTCTGTGCTGAATATGACAAAGGCCTGTTAAAGTGGATGTTTTCAATTGTGTAAGGCTCAGCAGCTGGTAATACTCAGCCTCTGGGGGCAATAGGCAGTTGTTGGCTGCCATAGGACTCTTTCTCCAGGAGTCAGAAATAGTACAGCTTTATCACCTACCAATCTGAAAAGTATACACGAAATGACTGTGTAGCATCAGCTTTGGCTTTGAATATGAAGCCAGCCTTATGCCTGGTGTGGAACCATGTCGATGTCAGTGTACCTCTGGGACCAGTGATTCCTCAGTCAGTTTCAAGTATGTGACTCGGAAGGCATCTGCCTCCCAAACCCACCATCCATTCTGGGACCTCTTCTTCCATCCGGCCGGGGCAGAGCAGCAAGCTTAGTTGCCATATGCACAGAAGTGATTTAGCCGAGGCATTCCGTCTGTAACTTATAGTGTTACAAATCAGACGAAAATCAAGATGGAAAAGGTAAAAGCATCCAGGTGCAGATGGTGCCGGATGCCATATGAAGATTCGTTTTTTTGTGTAACTACCTATGGCATTTTAGCTAGAAGATAAAAGGTAAATTAACCTCTAGGTCAATCATCGTTTTCATCCTGGTGGCCAGGAGGGTGGACTTGCTGTCTATCTTGATACACTGGAAATCCTTCCAACACAATAAAAGGTGAACTTACTCACTTTCCACTGAGGCCTTCAGGGAACCTTTTGTAAAGGTGATAATGAATTAACCTTTTTGTAGCAGGATGTTAACCTCCGGGAAAAGGTAGGGATATTAGGGACTGTGTATTTCCCTTTGAAACTGCACAGCCCAGGGAGTGGACTGAGATGCTCTCTCCAAGGCCGGAGGTAAATGTGGGAGTGGATGGCTGAAAACAGTGACCTTGTCCTAGAGTGGGGGAAGAGTTCAAAACGGGCAATAAAAAACTAATATGGAGACCCAAGAATCTCTCCACGGACTTATGTGTCCATTAAGTTCCAGGCTGGCGAGCTCGGAATCCCAGCTGTCTGTCGTCTTGGCATTCCTCACAGTTACACCCTGGGTGAGAATCCTGAGAGGCCCAGGCTCACCTCGCAGGCCCAGTCCCATCCCTTCCCATTTCAGGAAAACCCTTTTCTAATTCAGGTAGAGGGAGGGAGGAGTGAAGGGCTCCTTTTACTCCCAAGTCATGGACCTTTAATATCCCATTTTTACTGCTACCATACCTCTGTTCCCGGGAGCTACTAGAGCACCAAGTGTGATGGGAAAAGACTGTGAATTAAGTTAATGTTTTGTTTGTTTTTTTAGAAGAAACGGAAGTTTATTTTTATATCAATGTTATTATGTGATGAACTGAATATGGAGATGTTGGAATGAAAGGAAATTTCAACAATTATTATAGGACTATAATCCTAGAAGAAATGGGCAATTTTGTAATTTGGTAGTGGTTGAGGCCCTTACAAGCTTGACTATGTAAATGTTTCAGAGAGTAAGGACTTTGTACTGTGTGATTTTCTTCATAGCACTCCCAGAGATAAACATGACAGTCCCAAGAAGGAGGACACAAAGCAAACACCCAGCCTTAGGAAACCTCTAGGACAGAAATTGTGTTTATCAGGACCTCAGTCAGCTGGAAAGAGGCAGAAATGAATGGGAGGTCTTTTTAACTGGCACTTTAATTCACTCTGGAAGCTGGAATTTAGAAGTAGATAAAGCTGCAAATGTGGAAAGGGAAGAGGAATTTTTTAGTACTTTATAGAAGTGAAGATGGATAAATAAATCCCTACTTCAACCTTTTTAGAATTTATTCTAGAATTTCATTATAACATGGGATTTCAGTGGCAGTGTGACCTGAATTCAGAAAGTTTATTTAAATACTATAGTAGACAGGTGTGACTTTGTTTACTGTAGAAGCCTGTGTAGACTCATGAGGCACTGACCTTGCTTTCTAAGGACAGTCAGGGTATAGGGGGTATGATCGGGCATTATAAATTGGCCAGAGATGATACACAAAATGAAAAATCCACCCCCAGAGGTAATTGAGTTAGCTGGCTGTGTGTAGATTTAACATTAGAATGAAAACTTTCTTTGGGTAAATCAAGCAAAGATAGAGTACAAAAAAAAGTGTTAAGGAGGCATTAAGGGAGAATTTGGGTCCAGGATGTCTGTCGTGGCCCCAGTAGGACTAGCTCCAGACGCTGTGCTCCTGAACAGCCTGGCCAGACTTCAGGGGCTCAGAGCAGACACAAAATGAATGTCCTTTATTTACCCAAAGCTTGTTGACTTTTTTTTTTTATATATAGATCTGGGAAAGAAAAAGAAATCATGGTAACCTTGGCAAACATGTTTTCCTGGTTTTTCCAAGTTAGGATCAGTATAGCTTCTCTGTTGCCTTAAATGTAAAAACCCCATTTTGAGTAATACCCCAGCCTAAGAATTGTAGCAATAAGATAAATTGAGTCTACTTTTGTTTCAAGTTTTTACCTCATGTGATGAAATCAGAAAGATGCTTCCTAAGTTTCACCCTGGATACCACTGCAGAGAGGTGTGTGGTTCTGTGTTCAGTGGTGACATAATTTAAAGGCCTGAAAAAAGCTGCGGTCAATCCTGAGACTAAATGTTTCTTGCCCTGATCTTGCTCTGTGGTACAGTTAATCTCTCTGTATATCATATCTGTATATATCTGAACCAAGTTGTGTGCAAAGGTTGATATATTTACAGAAAACAATTTTTACGATTAAAGTTCACATTTTAACATGAACCTATGTGTTATGACCCTTGGCAAGGCCCAAGAATGTGGGTTGGGGGAGGAGGGCACAGTGGCCACAGCCCAGGGCTGGATGCTGCTTTCCTGTACAGTGATGATGGAGGCGACCAGGGAGCGGCTGCCTGCCCTTCCAGAGGCTGCAGTCTGGAAAACTCTCCAGGTACTACAAGCCAAAATGGAGAAGAATACACTATCCAGAGAGCCAGGGCTGTGCACCCTCAATCACATCAGGCAACTTCCGGAAAAAAAACCTTTTTGTTTCACCAAATCTCTGACCAAGTTTATATAGAGTATATATGTGTGTGCATATGTAGTCAAAACTGTTTCCATTTCTTACCTGTTGAGTTATTTAAGCCAATGTAGAATCAACTCCTACCACTGTCGGCTTTCAACCCAAATGGCTGGTGTACAAAGCCAGGTTCCCCCTCTGAGGTGCATGACCATGTGTTTCCTGAGGCAGGGCACTTGTGAGGATTCATGCGACTATTGCATGTGTAAAGCACTGTACACAGTACAGTGGTAATTGTAACTGAAGCAAAGGAAAACATTTTATTTTTAACTATTTTATAGAAAGTACTTTTAGTAGAAATAATCTCAGCATTTGAGTAAAACTAATCTGCCAAAAAAACATTTGTACTAAAGAGGTGGGGACCCAGTTCTCCCTTGCACAGCTCGGCCTCCAGCGTGGCTGACAAGTGTGTAGACAGTGTGGAAGGACAGCAGGAGTCAGTGAGGAGACCAAGTCCACACAAGAAGTAATCCAAGTCAGAAAAAATTGAAACGAGGAATACCTATATTTAAAAGTGAGCAAAATTCTTAGTATGAATTAAGTGTTGTTCCCTGGCCGCGTACATCATTTTGGTTAGACCACCAGGGACACACAGGTGGTGGTTCAGGGAAGAAGACAGTTCCTGAACTGGCCCTCCTTGCAGTTATGAAACCACAATTTGTGATTTTTGTTTTGTTTTGTTTTTATAGGACAGTGTCCTCTTTCCCTCCATGAGAGGCACAGGCTGCTAAGTGATCCTTTTACTGGCATTTGGACTCTTGTTTTGTTTTGTTTTGTTTTACTAAAACAGCTTTTAATGGTACCTTGAAGCATACAGTGCTAAATAGGTAAGCCTTATATTTTGTAATGTTCATGAATGGGCTTTTTGGAGCTGCTATATAACCCCTTAAAACGTTGGTCTTCACTCTGCAGAGAACACCTGGGTTTATGTTCCCTGTCTTTAAAATGATCTTCCTGAGGAGAGCTTGTGACTAAGATCTACTGGCTCTTCTCACTTTGCCCTTCACAAAAAGAAAGCTAAGGTCCCCACCGGCTCCTACAGTGCAAGGCTTTCCAGCGGAGGAGGACTTGGGAGGAACGCATCAGCAGGGGTATTGAAAGTAAGTGATGCTGATGACTGGGTAACAGACCCTTGGTAATGGAAGACCTAATCAGGCTGTTAGTTGAAAATAACTAACTTCTGATAACAGAATACTGTACTTTTTGCCATGTAATTTAAAAGGAGTTCAAAGAACTATATGACATTGTTTAGAATGCTTTCTTTTCCCATTTAATGCTCACAACAAAAGGAATATAATCAATGTTGAATCCCCATCTCAGCTATAACATTTATATATAACTAGGATAAACATACCAACATGTTTTTAATTATCAAAAAATTAATACTGTTTTTATCAATTACATATAACATTCAGTATTAATTTAAAAACAAAAAAATTCCATTAATATCTTTTGTTGACAAGAAATGTGAAGCATAAAAATAGATTACATTATAGTAAGATTCTTTTTCTGAAGGCAGTATGGAAATACATCCACAGGGGGAAAAAACAATTTTAAGTTTTTGACTACTAAAGAATTTGTTTTTATGAATGAGGAATGTCAAATTTCTGTGGTGTTTAAATTACACTAGATGTTTAGAAGAATGCTGTAACAGTTTATTTTAACATCAATATTTACACAACACTAGAAAGTACATACTTTGGCAGCTATTTAACTTCCCATGAAAGATGTGGACATAGATGTAAGGGAGGACACGTGATTTTTTTCATAATACTTTTGGGGAAAATGTGGGCAGAAGCGTTTGTGGAGCACTGCTTCAAAAGACTTGAGGCACCCTTGTCAGACCCCCCTAGGGAGAGTCCTGGGCCCCATGGCAGGTGGAGCAGTTTGGTGTGGGCCGCAAGTGTTTGACATGCATTGTACCCAGAGGGTTCTCATGCACACCAACATTGAAAAAGCACTGGTTAAAAAAAAAAAAAAATAGCATTTGACAATAGTTGAAGAAAACAACCTCCCATTTGTTGTTGGAGAGAGGACAAAACTGGAACAAGAGCTAGGTAAGCACCGGAACTGAGCAGCAGCACTCGGGAAGGAGTCCTGGCAGGGGCAGAGCAGCCCAGGGAGGCCCTAGGCCAGTCACAGCAGGGATGGGGGAGCTCAGGCAGGCCCGGGACCCTGCTCTCCACTGTGAAGGCAGCAAGTTCCTGGTCTGAGGACAGTCACTAGGCGGAATGGACTGTCACACGGAAATGACAGCATGCGCACATGGTGGGTGGGTGGGGATTTGCTGTGAAAATGCCCTTGGGAGGTCCTCTGTTCCCTTTTGGTCCCACGGGTGGCCTAAAGTGTGGTCTGGGAATGCCCTCGCCCCTGACTGCTCACTGGGCCGGGCTCTGCAGCAGCTGCTCTCGCTTCCGGGGGTCACAGAAGAACTGTAGCTTCCTGGGGAGCAGCTTCACCTCCACAGGCATCGCCTCATACTCCTCACTGTCGATGCTGAAGGCGCCCCTGCTGCCCTGTAGAGAAGAGGGTGTTCAGGGCTGCTCACTGCTGAAACGCTGTTGGCTGGGAGGGTGGGGGCATGCTGCTGTAACATGCACTGTGCTAGTTCTAGAAACATCGCATCCCACTGGTGAAAAAGGGCTAGCTTTGAACCATTGGTTTCCTGCCACAGCATTCTGGGATTTGATCAATAAGGTTAAAGTTTTCCAATATTTATTAAAAGGCAGGGATCATGGTGTATGTTTTAAGGAGTGGATAAACATGTAATATATGGTCCTTGTTGCCTCTAATCTTTCTCAAATGAAAAGTGACAAAGACGGCTAATTCTCTTCTGAAAGGTGTTCTGCCCGCTGGATCCTTTTCATCCTCTAAGACTCACCAAGATTTGTACCTAAAGCGCAGCAGCATTCATATCCTTACAGAGCCTGCAAAACCTGTCAATGTGTTTAATTTAGCATTTGCCAGTCACTTGGAAACACCTGTTTACCACAGTCCTGTGGGAATTCAGTGGCATCACAGGACACCTCTTAAGAGGTGACCTGTAGTAACGTTCCTGGGGTAACCCCAATCAACTATAATTCAGGTACTGTTATCTCCAGCTTTCATTTTCATTTACATAGATTATTTTTATAGCATGGCATTTCGCAATACAGAAAAATTCAGTGCTGAACTAAAATCTGGTTCCAGATCCTTTATAAGAAATGCATTATTCAACAGCTAGCTATTTTTTTTTTTCTTTTGGTTTTTTGACACAAGGTCTTGCTATGTAGTTCAGGCTGGCCTGGAACTCACAGCAATCCTGCCTCAGCCTCCCGAGTGCTGGGATTACAGGCATGCTCTACCACAACAGGCTACCTTTGATATTGTTGACATAATGAAAAAATAAGGTCACATTTCAGATCTCTCTTATGAAGACCCAGACCTGGCAAAGTGCTTGGCACACAGTCGGCACCTCCACCCACCCACCTCACCTCGGGAAGCAGCAGGCTGCAGCGGCTGGCCTGCAGACACTCGGTGCCGTCGGCGTGTAGCTTGGGGTCTCTCACCTTTTTACTTCTGTGGGTACAGGAAAAAGCAAGCTTGGAAACCAGAGGCCAGAGGTGTATCAGAACCCCAAACTGCAGCAGATTCTCCTCCCTCTTATGGGGGCAAATAAGTGGCCAGAGATTGATGGAGATGGGGCTTCTGTCAGCTGTTGTTCCTGCAGTGAGTCCTGCCAAGCCTTGTGATAGATTCTAGATGGAGAAGGCTCACTTGCTGAAGAGAATGGTGCAAGAAGACAAGCTCAGATGTCTTCCACATGTACTTGACTCTTAGACTGTTGATTCCAATTTGAAATTAAACCTCTTATTTGGTTCTTTTTGTGATTATTACTTGAAGAAAATACTTTTAAAGATGTACTAATCTTATTACCTGATGATTCTCCATACTCATAGAAAGTCTACTTAGCAGAGTGTTTCTTTACCACACTGTTTTGGACTAAAGCTACCAGATACTCAAAGACTTGCATGTGTACCCTTTCTGTCCAGTCCTGCTAAACAGAAAAAAGGAGAAAGAGCTAACCCAAGCAGGTCAGTCCATTATTTACTACTGCTTGGCAACAGTGATTCTTCATAAAGGAAATGGTCACCAGAGTTCAGACAGCAGCTTTACTATGTTCTAATCAGACATCCAGAAAACATTCATGATCCCATTTCCTTTAAAAACCAGCTGCTGCTGACAAGAATCCACACCATAATGACTTCCCTGAGTTTCAAGATCAGAATGGGGTTATCCTCCTGCTTTTGGACATTAGTTTTTTAAAAGGAGATTTGAAGATAACTGCTTGCACTGACTGGGTACAGTTAAGACTGTGCGATTTCTGGACATGAGGAGGAGAGATGGGCTGTTCCTTTCTTCCCTTTACTCCATATACAACATGTAAATCAAAGGCTGCAGAAGGAGCTATTCAGTGTCCAAATAATTTGTACCAAAAGCGAGAACACCACAGACTAATGACAGGCATTGTGCTGCCAGTGCCGACGCAGATAATGACGCAGCCATGGAGACCTGGCCACTGCAGCAGAAATGTCCACGCCCTAAACGGGCACAAGAGGGAGCCCTGAGACAAAGCACAGAAAGCTGGAGCTGAGCAGATTACCAGTTGGCATGGGAACACGCCAGCCCCTGAGATGCTCTGAAGACTGCTGGAGGGTTGATAGAATTCTTAGCCAATAAAATTCTGGCAGAGGTAGGAGTTAACGAATCAGGCAGGACTTGGAATGGTCTGTTGTATTAGAAAAGGGGAAAAAAGCCTGGGAAATGTCCAAGGTGCTCAATACCTTTCCAAGTTTTTCATTAATGCCCTGGGAATAGGAAAACAAGGTGAACTGACATGAACTGTAAGGGACCTGGTGAAATACTGCACAATTTAAAACAAGATTTTTCATCTGAGACTAAAAAACAGTCAACCAGTACATATGGTCATATTATTCTGTTTTACAGATGGGGAAAGATTCAGAGAAGTTAAATGACCTCAGTCATGAAGCCAGTGAGTAGCAGAATAAAGCTCCATATTCAGCTCTTCTACGCTGAAACTAGAGTGTTTGACACTATGCCATGCTACCCTGAATTCTTTAATTTTAGTTGAAAGGGAAAGGCTGCTCTCACATCTGATCCTACCACATTGAACAGGGTAGGCCAAAGGAAGAAATGGGCATTACACGTAGCAGCTCCACAGGGAAAAAAGAAATGCTAAAATTCCCAAGCAAGACTGGCCCTCAGTGCATCTCTCAATAGACTTACTGCAGCACTCTGACTAGCAGGGTCCAAGAGTACAAACTACTTAAGCCCCATTTCCTGTAAACCCCAGTCTACTTACCCTATGATTATGAAATCTCCTTTGCTGACAGTGTCAGGTTCAATGCAGATGTTCATAAAGTCTTCTTTGCTCTAAAAAAGTTAAGACCACCACTCATGTCAGTACTCTTAACATTTTGGATAATACAGCTTGTTTTCATACTTATTTTCAGCATTGGGGGTTCATATTAAGAAGCTGTAAATTACATAGAGGATTTTATTTCTAGCGATTTAATACTAAATATATATTTTTCACAAGACTTTAATGTAGTATAATTAACACATTCATCTCCATTGCTTTTTTTGTTATTTATTTTTTTAAGACAGGGTCTCAATGTGTAGTTCAGGCTGGCCTCGAACTCATGGCAATCCTTTTGCCTCAGCCTCCTGAATGCTGGGTTTACAGGTGTGTACCATGATGCTTTTTGATTTCCGTTACATAAGCAAAATAACTCAAGCGTGGGAGGTTTTTTAATTTTGTTACTAATAGTCATAGGTGTCAAAGTCCGTAGGATTCCTTCCTTTCCATAGGCCATGCTTCCTGCCCCTCCATCCTAGCAATATTCAGTCCTGACTGTATAGCAGTATCACACCAGACCACAGTCTTGACTGTGGGATGGAGAGCCCACTTGCCTGTGTTCCTTAAAGTGCTGTACATGCCAGTTTGGTATACAGTCAGTTGAAAAACAGCAATCCATTTACTCCCTGATAATGTTTTTAGAACCTAACCATTTCCAATCACAGAAACTGGAAGATTTGGGCTACAAGGGAGTAGCTATGAAAACAGACTTGGCTGCTGTACCACTCCTCACATTTCACTACCAGTCTGTAGTACCAATACAAGCCTACCCTCCATCCATCAATCCTGAATCATTTCTGTGTTGGCTACTTTTGTGGGATGTTCAAAATTTGTAGGCTCAGGATAACACCCAGGCCTCTGAGTACTGAAAGCCTTTGCCTGAGATTCAAAGGTACCACTGAAGCACACTACCTCTCCACTCAGAATTACAAAGTATATTGACTGTGAGGACTTTGCTCAGAGTTCACCTTTCAATTAGCTGCTTTAAGTGCCAGCCATGTACCATAAATTCTTTGGGGTGTTTGGGTTACATAGATGAACAAAATATATATGAATTTCTGTCTACAAAGAACTTACGTGAAAGAGAGAAACCATAATAAAAAAGGAAATTCTTGAATATCCTGCAAGATGAGTATACTACAGGTATGTCAGAGGATATCTGAAAGTGTGATCGAAGAAACAGCAGGGAGCATGAGGTGGCACGGATGACAGTGGCTACACTGAAGAGGGGGCAGGTGAAAAGGTGACATCCAGACAGTCCTGCAGACAGAGCAGCAATATGTGCATCCAGGGGTGAAGTTCTCAAACACCAAGTATCACTGGAGGGCTGATTAACACTCAGATCCCAGTTTCTATCAATTAAAAGTTAAGAACAAAGTCAGACCCTGGCACTGTCCTCAGAGTTCTAGTTCAGCTTCAGCAAAGCCCAAGAATTATTGTGGATAAGTGCCAGGTGATCTGATGCTGCCGATCTTAGGACCACACTTGAAGAACTACTTGTCTAGGGAATAAGCATTCACATCAAGGGAACGGCCCCCGCTTCATGGGGGAACACAGCAGATAGAGGCAAGGAACAGGGCCAAGGAAGTCAGCAAGGCTGGATTAGGAAAACTGGTAAAGACAATAGAAGGAAGAAAGGAGGCAGGAAGACAAGTTTGGTCAGAAGGGCACTGTAGACTGCTAGAATGTGGCTTTTAGAATATGTGAAGAGAGCCACTGGTGGGTTCTTTGGAGGGAAATGCTCTGGGTTCATTTTAGGAGGATCACCATGCCTTGCTGAGCTGAGAATTAAAACAAACATACAGTAAGACAGACACTGAGTCAGGGAATAACATTAGGGGGAAAGTGTAGGTGTGGCCCAGGGTTCAGCAGATGCCAGGAACGATGACATAGCTGATGGCAGGAGGGTGGTGGCCGAGGGAGGGAGGGTGTGAGAGGGAAGAAGAATGGTTTACAGCAGAGATGGGAAGGAGGACAGCTACTGTGTCACCAGACCTAATGTACAGGAGTAAAGGAAAGGGGAAGAGCCACCTTTTGAAAGTGCTATAAGGAAAGCAGAGGCACACAGAGGGGCGGGCAGAGGTCTGGCCCTGTAAGGACCAGAGAGGAATGATTTCAGCAGACCCTGAGCTCTCTGCCGGTTGCTCTACCGTGGTGGTGCAAAAGCAGCCACACAGCACCGAAATGCACTAGTGAGCCTGAGTCCCAATAACATTGTGCTTACAATGAAATCTGAATTTCATCTAATTTTAACTTCAAGTTTGAGAATAAAGCAATGAAACCTTTCTCTAAGCCAGTTATAAGACAATGATACTTATGGCAGGGTTGGGCGGGGGGCATGCATGCCTATGATCCCAGCACTCAGGAGGCTAAAACAGGACTGCTGAGGCCAGCCTAGGCTACATTGTGAGTTCAAGACCTGCCTAAACTATGTAGCAAGATCCTGTCTCCAGAAAAAAAGGATAACATCTGTCATCAGTACTTCTGTTCAATTCTGCTGAAGTCCTAGCCAGTGTGGTAAGATAAGACACAAGACTATAAAGGTAAGCATGTGCAAGAAGAAAACAAAACTTGTACTGCTTGGAGTTAATGTAACAAAATTTCTAGGAAATCCAAAAGAATCCATAGAAGAATTAAATTACAATGCTGATTCAGCCTCAACACCAAAATCAACTACATGTCCATCCATTTAATTAGATAATGAAATTTTAAGATACTATTCATAAAACAATCAAAAGATAACCAAGAATATATTGAGCAAAAGACAAAATGCTATAGAGAAAACTATAAAACTTCATTGAGAGCTATTGATGAGGTAGATATACAGTATTACATTCACATGCTAGAAGAGCCGATAGTGTAGAAATGTCATTTCTCCTCAAAATGATCTATGGGTACAATGTAACCCAGACCAACATATAAAAGCTTTACTAGGAATTTAATAAAATAAAAATGCTAAAACATTTATAGAGTCAAAAGAGCCAAGAACAGCCCAAAGGATTTGAAGAAAAACAGAAGAATGTATACAATTGTAATTCAGAAGTGCAGTACAAGTATAGAAAAATAAGGAACAGAGACAAAAAAACATTTACATGTACATAGACAGTGTGTGACAACTGCAGGTGGAAGTATTTCCTTTTTAAACAAAAACACTGATGCAAATGATTTTAACCTAGTTTTTAATGATCTATGAAATCCCAACACTTGGGAGGTTGAGACAGGAGGATCGCTGTGAGTTTGAGGCCAGCATGAGCTACAAAGTGAGTTCAAGGCCAACCTGAACTGCCCAGTGAAACCCTGTCTCAAAAAGACCAAAAAAAAAAAAAAAAAAAAAAAAAAAAAAAAAAAAAAAAAAAAAAAAAAAAAAAAAAACCCGAACAAACAAGCAAAAACAATTTATGAGAAGCATATTGCCATATTAATAAACAGGACTATATTTAAACAAATGTACACAAATGTAATCAGTCCAACTATTTCATAATTTTGCAATTTCAAATACAGAAAACATCTGTACAAAAGATCCTAACTTTCACATATACCACATTCCCAAAGCTTATTTTATACTCTGAATGCTATTATCTTTAAAGATAAGTAAATATTTTGAGCTGTTACATGTCAGCTAAATTGTCTTTGAATATTTTATTGCATTTGCTTTTTACAAAGTACAGAAAAGAAAATGAATGTGCTGCTACATGTGATAAGCCGCACAGTATGACATGCTTTTATATAATTGGTACAAACATAAAAAGCACTCAGCATCCCAAATGTGACTAATCTCAAGCTGCACTATTATACTCCCTAAACTCAGTCCATGCATTGCTATTCCATCATCAGAGAAAAGAACAATGGTAAAAGAACATGAACAAAATGCTGGAAATACATATTACCAAAGACTCGGTATAAAGGAAATGTGTAATAGAAATTTTATCTTTAAAAAAAAATTCCTTTGCAACAGAATCTATTTTTTTAACCTTTGCACACTCATTTTCAACAATGTTTTCACAATTCCATTAGGTAAGAAGGTAAGGACTGTCATGACCATTTCTGTAACAGCGATTCCTACACACGGTAAACCAGGGGGCGCACTTACACTTTAGGGACTTCATATATACTGCCAGGCTCCAGTGAGAAAGGGTGTTATGATTTCTATTCCCATGAAGAATATATTACCCAGCTCCTTTCCCCACCTATGCCAACACTGAGTGCTATTATGCTTTTTAATCTGTGACTATTCAGTAGTTCTGATTTCAATTTGCATTTCCTTGACACTGAACACTTTCTGTTCCCTTACCTATAAAATGCAGATAAAAGTCCTAGCTGATAGTACAGTTGAGTATTACATAAGTTAACCTATGTGAAATTCTTAGAATAGTGCTGAGCATGTAATAAATCCTGAGCAAACAAGCTATTTTTTTGAAATCTTAGTTCTTTTGTGAGTTTTCTATTTTTTATCAATTACTCACTTAAAAATATTAGTTATTTCTTAGTGCTTTACTCTAGATGTTTTGATGAGGAAAGTGATCAACTTCTAGTCTGTGACATCCTAATATTTTCCCTAATTTGTCATTAAAAAATTTATAGTATCTTCAGTAAATGACTGTATCAATATAAATTTTGTCTTAGGTTTCATGCTTAGAAGGGTCTTGTTCTTTGCACATTTATATTGATAATCACTTAGATTATGCTCTATTACTAAATTTATTAGTTTAATTCAGCTGGAAGTATTTTAGAAGGTGAAGGACTTAGCTGGGATAATAATAAACAGACTTTCATTTGCATAAAAGCTGAATGTAGTAATCAGTCTGCAGTTAAAAATGACTTTTCTATTGGCATCCTCATTAACATAATTGGTAAGGTTTGCTCTATATCAGAGTCAAAACTTTTTT
Source organism: Dasyprocta punctata (assembly GCA_004363535.1). Classification (NCBI taxonomy): domain Eukaryota; kingdom Metazoa; phylum Chordata; class Mammalia; order Rodentia; family Dasyproctidae; genus Dasyprocta; species Dasyprocta punctata. The sequence continues at coordinate 8,035 of RJWM01003911.1, read as the reverse complement.
CTGAAAATGACCAGATTGCAAATGTTTTATGCTTTTGGGCAACGTCATCTCTGTCACCACTGTAGTGTCAGAGTAACCACAGATAAAGGTATATGAATGAGCATGACTGTGTTCCAATAAAACTTTATTAATGGACACTGAATCATAAATTTCATGTAATTCTTATGTGTCATAAGATATCGTTCTTTTAACTTCTCACCATTTAATACTAGAAAAATCAAGTCTTCAATCGTCATTTGTGGGCTACCTGAAAACCGCTGGCAGACCAGTTTGCCAACCTTGCTTTATCTTAAGATACTGATAGGTATGTGAGTGTGTTGTCTGCAACACCACTATCTGATAGGATTTTCTGCATGAATGAAAACGTTTTTTAATTTGCGCTTTCCAATATGGTAGCTACTAGCTACATATGGCTCTTAAGCATTTGAAATGCAACTAGTGTGATTGAGGAACTGAGTTTTTATTTTAATTCTAACTAATTGAAACTTAAATAGATCCATGAGACCAGTAGCTATAATACTGAACAGTGCATGTATATAGTTTGAAATAAAATCATACGTATAGATAACTATAGTTATGTGTGTGTTTTTCCTGGGGAGCTGAACCTACATATTTAATATAATCACAAAATAATGAATATTTACAAAAGAAAAAGTTCCATGGTATTTTTATTTTCATGACAAATGACAATACTCTACCTTTCATTTCTGAAGATCTCTTGTCCTAAGCCCTCGGGAGACCAACTAAGCAACGAGCGGAACTCTTGCTCAGAGCCCTTTACGCTTCTCCTCGCTATTCCTTCTTAATGGCACACAACCCCCTCTTGCCTGATCCTTTCCTCTCAATGCCCACAGAATAAAAGAATACCAATTCTGTGCAGAAGAGCATGTGCCTTTATCACTTTCCCCAGACACCCATGCCTTCCTAGTAAGCGAGCACACTTACTGTCAGGTCAAGCTGATTGTTCCGGGTGGTGATGGACAGCTCGATGGTGGACAGTTGAACGTCTTTCCAAACCTCTGGGCTCACCTCTCGGGAGTGGGCTGTGGGAAGCCGGCAGACACAGGTCAGCTTCTTCCACTGACATTCAGTCCCCACCACCAACCAGTTGCCAGCAGCTCAGTGCGGCTGCTCGAGCCTTCTGCCAATCTCCATCTTAGCTTTATCCTGTTCATCCTACTTATACAGAGGGGTAAAGTGCCACACTCAAAATGGGATCTCTACACCTAAAACACTGCTACTAAAAATAGCTACATAAATGTTAGCAACAGAATGACGGTGCGTAGGGGCTGCTGTGCCCACTCACGAGCCATTGTCTGGACCTTGCTCTGGTGACATCCTGAAGGCTGAATTCAATGATCCTAGAATGGCTTCTATCTTAGTTAACACCCAAAACTGATTCCGGGGGCTCCTGCGGCATTCCTGGACTGAGCGGGGCTTTCCAAGAAGCAGCCGGCATGCTGCTCACCGTCCTGCGGCTGTGCCCAGTACGAGGCCAGCCTGCGGAGGATTCTCCTGTACAGAGGAGGCCGGGGAGGGGTCTCCTCTGGCTTGCTGGGAGGTCTCTCTGTAGGGCCCGTGTATGAGATGGAGGCTTGATGAGTCTGAGGCCACTCCTGTTAACATGGAGAGAAAAAAAATTTTGTCAGGCACACACAACTGTTAACTATGGGAGTTTTTCTCTGCACAGGTTAGTACTCCACCTATTCCTGCTAGAAAGCTAATCATCTCTCACTGCAAGGAATTCTAAGGCTCTCTCCTGAAAACCATGAACTTAGTGATTTCTGCCCCATTGCTCTCACATACAGCAAAGTGGAGATCAAAGTGAACTGATAACCACTGTTCCCGCTTGTTCAGGACAAAAACAGTCTGAACGAGGACGGAGTCATCTGTTTCCAGAGGGTGACTCAAAGATGAAACTGTTGAACTCCAGCTGCATCAGTTCCTACCTCACTTCTGGGATCAGGCTCCACATGGAGGCCAAAATGGTTCAGCCCGGCCTCAGAATCCAAATCCAGCCCAATGCCTCTCGCCTTTGCTTTCCAGCCCATTGTTCTCACAGTAGAATTTTTTGGCCTGTACTTCCTGGCATCCAAACCCTGGATTGCATCAGTGCCCATGGGAATCATTCAAACCACACCCTGACCTCTCAGTTCTCTAATTCACCACAGCCACCACTTTCATGGGATACCGTGGCATCACCATGACCCACAACTCTCCCATCTAAAACCCTAACATCCCGCTTTTAATTTCATCCCAGGTTCTACTGCTTTATTCTTTTGTGCCCTGTCAGTACATCTGCCAGCATGAACTATGCACCTGTTGTTTCATTTCCATGGGGTGAATTCAAAAATAGCAACATTTCTAGCTTCTCTCCCGCTAATGCTTCAGGAGGACCAGTGCGTGAACCCAGCCCCTCGCTCACTCTGCCCCGACAGCAGCTGTCCTCAGGATGCTCTTGCCTCCTCTTGGCAGTTAACTTACAGTGATGGTCTCTGCCCCGACTGGCCTATTTTTAGGTCAATAAGTTCAATTCAATCTGGAGTATTAGGAAATCAGACTGCAATCACATATCTAGATGGTGTCCTTCACTCCTACTGACATTTAAAAAGCTGACATTTTCATCTCCATCTGTTTGATTCATGCATGTTTTTATAACTTGGTTCAGATTCAGAAGAGGAAGAGAGGAGTGTTATTTTTTGGTCCCTGAAGATCCTAGCCACGCACAATTCTCAATCACATTGAGAATTCCTGCTAACACTTCATTTCCCTCAGTACCCAATTAATAGTTACTTAAAATCACTGTTTCTCCCATTACTTGTGGCTATATCTTTCTTTATTCTTCCATCGCATGTATCCTTCAGAACCCTAAATCTGGAGCCAGGCATAGTGACACACATCTATAATCTCAGAAATCTGGGAGACTGAGGCAGGAAGATCACAAGTTCGAGCTCAGCCCAGGCAATTTAGTCTCAGTAAGACCCTGTTCTCAGAATTTAAAAAAATAAAATTACCAAAAAAAGGATGGGTCTGGGGATGTAGTTCAGCTCTTGGCTCAATTCCCATTATCTAAAGACTCTCAGCCTTGTCCCTAGGTTTCTGTACTCCTTACATCTGGGCTCAATTTTTGTTGTTGCTGTTGTTGTATTTTTTTGGTATCAGGAATCAAACTCATGACCTTGCACTTGTCAGGCAGGTACTGTGCTGCCGAGCTATATCCCTGGCCTGGCTGAGCATTATTAAAGGGAAAAAAACATAGCCCTGCTGAGTTTTGATAGAGAAACACACACACGAGTGTCACAATGAAGTCTTGGTCTCAGACCCTCAATGCCACTTGGTAACCCTAAGCCTCTTCACTGTCATCTTAAAATCGTCCATGCCACTCCCACTACCACCACCTACCTCATTTTCAGTAGATGGCCTGTTTCAGTGAGAATGTCAGGTACAACAGTGAGAACACCCTTATCTCTCCATAATCTTTTTTTCATCTGGTCCCATCCTTTACTTCTCTCCTATCTCACTGAAAAAGATACCTCTCCCCCTGCCAAGGATAATCCAATACTCTGAATCCCACACCCTTTCGGCTCACAGATTTTTGCCAGCTCAGTCATTTGTTCTTTCTTTTCACCTCTTCTTTTCTTTTGCTTTAGGGTATAAGGTGATGGATGTTCCTCCAATTAAAAAAAAAAAGATATTCTTTTCAGCTTTGGCCTTTTCTATCACCTCTTCAAAGTCAATTTTCTGGAAGAAGCAGACAAGCTTTGTGGTCTTCACTTCTTTACCTCCCATTTATTCCTTAACTTCCTGCAGTATGGCCCCAGCACCCCACCACCACCACTTTGGAGGTCACTGAACTTTTGGCAGCTGCCAAATTCTGTGTATATGGCCCTGTCTGTGTTTCTACTCCTGGCTGTTGCTTCTTGAAATTCTTTTTCTATTGGCTTCTGTTTAGTACTTCCCAGCCATCTTTTCTGGCTTTCTAAATGTTTAGATTCCTTTGAATTGTTTCTTGCCATGTGCTTTCAACAGTAACCTCACCAAACTCAGTTTCAACACTATTGATACCCTTATGAGGTTTAAATCTATCTCTTCAGTCTGTTGGATTCCAGACTGAAGTCACAATTGTATCTATTTGTGCACACCACAAGTATATTAAATTCACCATGTATTAAAGTGAAAAGTCTCCACTAACTTGATCTTATTCTGATATTATAAACATTAATGGAAAACTAAGTTACCAGACTCTAGTTCCTCAGACCAGGAATCTTCCAGCTTTTAAGGGAGTAACCTCAATAGTTCCCATTGTCAATACTCACTGCTACTGCCTTAGTCTATACCTCCCCACTTAGCTCCATCCCCATCACTGGATTACTTTAACAATTCTCTATCTGTTACCTTTTCCTTTAACTATCCACGTACAACTTCTTATCCACAGTGCTGTCAAATGATTTTTCCAAAATGCACATCTGCTTGTCATGTTTCTGCTTAAGACTCAAAAACTCCCCACTGCCTGAAGGATCAAAGTCAGACCACACATCAAAACCTGCCCTAAACCTGAACCTCTAGCTTTGTTTCCTGCCATTATACTTTGTCAACTATAACTAATAACCATGGTCCACCACTGTGACTTCACAAGACCTGTCTCTCCACCCAAAATGTTTTTTCTCTCATCCTCTATATTTCCAAATTTAGCCTCAATGTCACCTTCCCTGGGAGGACTTCTGGACCCTTAGTTGGATTTAGGTAGCCACCAAACAGCTGACTACCAGGCCATGTATGTCTCTGAGGACAGAAAGCCTGTTATTTGACTTTGTATCCCAGACACTGATCAGTAGGCAATTGCTTGCTGAATAAATTGTGAAAACAGCTGAGCCTCTGGTACTCTACCACATAAATATATAGCTATTTTACTAAATGTATTCACTACTCCAATAAAATTATTCCCTTGAATAATTTTAGCAAAATAAAAAAATATTTTCTGAAATTGTACTCATGAAATGCATTTCAGTGTTGGAGCAAGTCACATGCATCTGCAATGAGAAATTAAAAAATATCACAAATATATCACACAGAAATGACTAACATTACAAATTGCATTTACCTGAAGAGTGCTGAAAAAGTGGGCTGCTTTGGTTTTGAGAGGCCCAAGATACCAGTACCTGAGAATGACCAAGATAAAAATCGATTAAAGTATCAAAAGAGCTATCAATGTGATAGATACCATTCATGACAGAAAATACATTATATAGAATTACACCTGCATTATGGCTGATACTCTGGAAGCTTAGGGACAATAGCTTAAAAAAAAAGAGTATTACTGTATTACAGTATATTTTCAATCTGCATTTCAATGCCATGTCCAACATTACAGAATTAGAAAATAGAAAGATTCTTGCAGTTCATGTGGAGCCAGTCTCCTTGAGTCCCTACATTCACAAATAAAACAGAGACTTACAACGCAGAATAGAGTTCATGTTCAGTTGAAAGAGCTACAAGGGAAGGATGAAGAGGCCACATTGAGATGCAGATACCATGCAGTCTGATGTGTTACAAGCCAATGTGTTGCAACTGAATCCTATCCTCCAAATGCACACATAACTAACATGCAAACCAGCACACTCTCACGAGTCAGGTTATGTAGCTTTCAACTGGCAAGCATCAAATCTGAGAATAAGGAGGACTGACTGTTTATTGTTAAACACAAAAACTACTGGAAAGGAAGAGAGTAGATTCCTCTCTTAAAAATCATCTCTATTACCAACCACTCCATCTGAACTACTCCCTATTGATTCTGATTGATACATATTTCTTTAGTTCCTGCCACATATATGGAGGAAGAAATATAGGGCATATAATTTCAGTCTTTGTGAGCTTTTATGATTTGAGGAAATAAGTCCTTTCTGAAGTAATAAAAAATAATAAGTGACTATATATGTCATGATAGAAACTGACCACTATTTATTGGTAAGGGCAATAAAGAAGGGAGAAAATATCATTAATGGTTAAAATCAGTGCAGCAGCCATGCCTGTAAAATGAATGGCACAGTGAGACAGTAAGGGCATGGAACTCAAAAAGGGGCCGGGCATGGGTTGGACTAAGAGGGAAAGAAGTCATTTTAGGTAAGAAATGCAAAGGTATAGGGAACAGAACAACAGGCAGAGAAATGAGGAAAAGTTTAAAAATAAAGATACATGATTACATAATTAGGGATGATGACACAGTAAGTTGCGCCTGAACACCAGAATAAAAAGTGTAGATAAAATCCATCGGCAATGTAGAACCATTTTAAATTATCACTCAGATTAATACTGTGATGCTGTGTGTGTTTGTGTGCATGTGCTTACTTTATAGGTTTTTTTGTTTTTTTTTTTTTCCCAGTTAGCCAAGTAGAAAAACATCCTGACTAGGGCAGTTTCTTTCTTTTTTTTTTTAGGCAGTTTATTCTTAAGTGGTCAGCAGTTTCTTTTACCCCTGCCAATAGCAAATTTTGACAGTATGCTTATAGTTTCCTTGTGGCCAACTACCAAATGATTTCTTGTATCCCCCATTTCTTTTTTCACACAAAAAAGTGACTCAGTGATCTTCACTTGCTAGCCAAGGTTTACAGAACAACCATAAGATTCTGAAATCCACTGTTCAGAAATCAATCAAAATATGGGCTAAGTGTGAGAATTCCTGTGCTTGCAGTTAATTGTTGATGAACACATTTTGGAAAGCAACTTGTCATTTTTTCAGGGTAAGTTCAGCAGTTCCTCTTGGTGTGCTGCTGGAATGCGATTACAGATCAAACACAACATAACCATGGCAAACTTGCAAATGATAAGATGTGAAATACTGAAGACTGCAGTGTACAATATAATGCAGTAATATCTCTATTTTGACATTACACTGTCAGGAATTTCATTAGCAGCAATAATAAAGTGAAACAAGTTCGAGAAATTTCTGGAAAGTAAGTGTGGCAAGCTGGCCTAAAAAGTACAAGAGGAACTTCTTGAAGAGAGAGCTGTGTGTGAGAGCAATCATAATTCAGATAAACTCTACTAAAACTATAAGCTCCAGGCTTTAGGAAAAGCAAAGAAAAACTACCACTCGCCAGGAATGAAGTAAAGCTCATGCAGTGCCTCCTTCTGCTCTACCTCAGGAAGCCTTTGTCCACGCCCCCTCTTCACATCAATGGAGCCCGACACACCCTCTTCCCAAGCCAAGAGTTTCATTTCACACAATGGATTCTCCAAAAATAAGTCTATTCCCATGCAAGCTAGCAATGGCCCTCTAATCAGCTCCTATATAGGCCTGTTCTTTCATCTCACAGCACAGCCAGGTATCCGCCTTTCTTCTTTCTCTGTAAGAGGCAGCCTGTGGTCACTCAATCTGCAAGGCCTTCAAAAAACAGCTCTCAGGAAAGTCTTCCAGCTGGGACAATAAGAGCTCTGCAAGGCTGAGGCCCAGGCAGTGCCTTGCGCTTGGCACCCAGGTAAGCTTGCAACCGGATGATAGGCAGTCCAGCTTCTCTTCAGTCTAGCATGAGCCTAAGTTACACTCGAATATTGTATCTAAAAATAGACAAGTACCCTTCTTCTCTTTAGCTACCACCAAGCTGGCGCAAGGAAGCCAGGACTTTCCCCAACCTTTCTACATATGGCAGAGAAACCTCTACCTGATTGTTCCTATATCATTATTCATTCCCAATTCAATATCTGAGTCCCCTCAGTTTGTATTTGTATATTAAAATCTCTAAGGCAGAGTCAGAATAAGATTTTTAAAAATCACCACACATCAATATAAGAATCCTTTACTTGCTAACTTTGACGCCAGCATCTCTGAAGGATCCCCATCGAAGGCCAGTCATCGCAAACACGGGTTGCTCCTTTTCACCCTGGAAGTTAAGCACAGTCAGTTTGGATTCATGAGCACAATAACTCGGAACTCTGTGCGTGTAAGCACCAAGCAAGTGTTTATGGTCTACTTTTCATGGAAACAAAATTCTAAAAAGTATGCTTGAACATTAAAGAAATTAACCCATATGTGCTCAGT
>RJWM01003910.1:0-107462 GCA_004363535.1 Dasyprocta punctata | reverse complement strand
AAGAAGGTATGAAAAAAAAGACATAGTTTTATATAAGGGTATCTGTAAGATAGTTTAAAAGTCTATACTACTAAATGCATTAACTGGTGAGAGAGAACAGTTGATATTCATAAGACCAGATCAATCCTACATGTCTTTACCTGTCAATCTGAACAGCCCCCTTAAAGGTAACAATATACAATGTTGCAACCACTGTAAAATTCCAACCCTCTACAGTACTAAACCTACAATTTTACAGTATCAGATATGTTGTTGTTGTTTGCTGATCTCTTTAGTTTTTTGTTTCTTTTATGTATGACCATAATTTTATGCTTTATTGGTTTCACTCCGAACTATTTCGCTTGGTTATATTAGATCTGATGTTATGGGTAGTTATTTCAATGATAACAAGAGGTATTCTAAGGGGAAAAGAAGGAAGGAAGAGAAAAGGAAAAAAACATAAATTTATAAATATGCATAAATAAGACAGTTAAAAAAAACCGTATTGCTAAATACAATAGCTATTGAAAAAGAAAAGTTAATATACCTGAATTGATGAATCTTACATGTCTATATCTGTCAATATCCCCAACCCCTAGGAAGGTAACGATATGCAATATTGTAACTACTGTCAAACTTCAACCACCTCAGTGTGTAAACATACAATGTTATTGTATCAGATCTGTTGTTCTTGTTTGTCTTTTTTTGACTTTTATTTCTAGCTTCTGTATCTATTTTCTCTTAAATAAAAAAAAAAAAATCAAGACAAATGTGGTTTCTCTGGAGTAAGCAGAGCTCCCTACGGGTGGCAAGGCCAGTGGAGGTACATCAGAAACCAAATTACAGTCTGTGGCAATTTGAGCCTCATCTCTCTGACTGTGAGATTGTAATTTATGGCCAGAATTAAAGGCAAAAAGAAAACCACTATTGACTGAGACTCAGGGCTTGAGGTGGGCAGAGGTGGAGGAAGGGGAGAACCGGCTACTACATACAAGGCTGAAGGTGGACTGAGGTCAGTTCAAGGTCAAGTGATCTACACCCTCTGCACATGCATACTTTGCACCCTTTGCTCTGCCCCCCCGGCCCCCCTCACTGCTACACATTTTCCTTGTCCCTGTGGTCATTGTTTAGTGTCTGTACAGTCCACCTGCTCTTCATCTCTCTCCCTGCCATGGCTTCTCCCAGCAGCACCTGAGACTGCCTGAGGACTTCATCTGGCTGTAGGAGCATCCAGGCGTTGCTCATCCTGGGAGCTGCTCTTGGTCACTGAAAATAAGAGTTGGTGGACAGATACTGCCATCTTCTTTGCCTGGCAGGTGGGACCATCCCTTGTAACAGTGCTCTACAGGAAGCAGAGCCGGTATAGGTAATTATTTATTATGAGAGACTGGCTCATATGATTGTAGAGGACGAGATGTCCAACAGTCTTTCACCTGAAAGCTGAAAGTCCAGGAAAGATGGCAGTGATGTAATCTGCTGTGGTTTGGATGTGCTTGGTTTAAAAATTCAGGTATTGGAGGTTTGTTCAGTGTGGAGTATGACCTTTAAGAGGTGGGGCCTCCTGGTTAGTTGTTAGGTCACTGGAGCAAATTGTTACAGAAGTCTTGGGTCTCACCTCTGAGTTGCTCTCTGCCTTCCTGTTTTATGATATAGCTCTTGCCCCATTCATACTCCTGCCATGACGTTATCTGCCATTAAGCCCTCAACTGTGACCAAGTTGATGGAGCCACTATTTCTTGAACTTTCAGTTTCCAAAACTGTAAGTTAAATATACCACTTTCCTTTATAGGTTAGGCTGCCTCAGGCATTTTTTTTTTAAAGTAACAGAAAATGGACTAGAGCCCTGGGGAATGGGAAGAAAATCAAGAAGCCAAAACACATCTTCTCATGAATCAGAGACAGCCGTGGGGAAGAGGAAGAAAATCAAGAAGCCAAACCATGTCTTCCCATGAGCCAGGGGCAGCCATGGGGAATGGGAAGAGAATCAAGAAGCCAAACTATGCTTTCCTGTGATCCAGCTGGTGTGTGGGCTGGGAGACAAGAAGAGCAACACCTGCCACCCTAAGCAACTGACTGATTTGGAGGAACTCAGGCTGAGATGATAGCAAGTGAAGCAAAAAAACCAACTTAGTGCTTGTATTGTTTGATTGACTTTGCAGGCCTAAACCTGGTAGTATGAGCATCTTTTAGGAGGATAACAATATGCATTATAGCAACTGTGGGGGATTCCCTTCTGTCTTATTTTTGAAATCAACTGTTTTGTTCCATTTTACTGTTTTGTTTTACTCCTATATCTTAACCTGAGCAACTATTTTTTTTTTTAATTAGGCAAGGATATTATAATGATTATAATGTTTTTTTTTCTGATGATATTCTTTATTTTCTTGGCCAGAATTTATTTTCCATTTTGTAAGTGGATTAGATGTAAAGACGCTATGCTGTTCTTATCTTGCTTTGGTGCTGGGGATTAGGCCCCTGGCCTTCTACTACCTGTTATGACTGAGCTACACCTCAGCTTCTTTTTCTTTTTCTTTTTTTTTTTTTAATATTTTATTAATAATAGAAGACAAGACAGAAGAGAATCCCCCATACTTGCTACATTGCCCACTGTAAAGTGATGCTTGGGTTGCTGACCAGAGGCCTGGCGGAATCTACAAAACAAAAGTTGGTTGATGTTCCTTGGTTGCTATCAATTTAGCCAGACCTCCGAAACAGCAGGTTGCTGACGGGGTAGGGGGTGGGGGATGGGTGGGTGGGGGGCTTGTTGCCAGTGCTGCTCGGGCCGGGCGGGCCCCGTGAGGGGCCCTTCTCGTTCTTCTCCAAGGTCCTGGGTTCAGGACCCCAGAAGGCAGTCCATGTTTAGTCCTGATCGGTGCCTGTGCTGCTCGGGCCGGGCGGGCCCCGCCTGAGCAACTATTTTGAAGATAACAATATGCAACATAACAGCCATTGTTAAATTCCTATCATCTTGTTTTGAAATTCTATATTGCTATCCTTTTTGGTTGTTGTTGCTGTTGTTTTGCTTATGTTGTTGTTTTGGTTTGTTTGCTTCTTGATTTTTCTGTTTTTTCTTTTTTCTCTTTAAAATAAAAAAAAAAAAAAAGAAAATGGACTAATACACAGTCCAAGTACAAATGCCTGAGGACCAATTTTGTGGATGTCCAAGGTCAGAAGATGGATGTCCTAGCTAAAACATAGGTGAATCACCCTTCCTCTCTCTTTTGTTCTATCTATACCCTCAAAGAATTGAAAGATGCCCACTCACATTGGTGAGAGTGATCATTTTACTTAATCTACAAATTTAAATGCTAATCTCTTCTAGAAACACACTGACAGGCATACCCAGGCATCATGTTTACCAGTAATCTGGGCAGTCATTCCTTAGGCCAGTCACGTAGACATAAAATTAACCATCACTGTCTCCTATTATTGACCCAGAAGTTGAGCCCCAGTTGTCACAGTGAAAACCTGCCCTGTTTTCACCTCCTTGTGTGGCTTCTTTCCTTTCTCGATCTCGGTTCCCCACCCCCCTATTGGCCTTTCCTATTCCTCCCAAACAGACTACCTGCACTCACAGCCTAGCCCCAAGGTCTGCTTCTGTCAGGACTCAACTTCAGATGTTTGTTGTGTATCTCCCTTACTAGAATGCAAACTCCACAAGATTCATGGATGTACCCTGAGCATCTAGAATCCTGCCTGACACATCAGAGCTTCTGAAAGAATATTTGTTAAACAGATTTGTTTATGCAGTGAGTGACAGTGCAACAAATATTTACAGAATGCCTAATTTGCTAAGCTCTATGCCAGGCATCCAGGATGCCCCTGGGACAAGACAAATTCAAGTTCTGTCCCCTCGTGCTCATAGTCTAGCAGGAAGAGAAAAGCAGACAATCCACTGCAGGTGATCAGTGTTGACACAGGGACACACAGGCTGGGGCGCTCAGGGGAGACTCTGGGTGCAGATACCACGATGACTCCTGAAGCAGGGTTTGCTTCATGGGCAAATGACCTGTGCAGTCACACAAGAGTCACCCTTGCAAGGGCCCCAAATCTGGTTTAATGCTTTGCTGTTGTTGTCTCAGGATCCTTGATCAACTTTGAATGAACTCTCCACACTTTGATTTTGCACTGAGTCCTACATCTGGCCCTTCCTGGAATGAAATCTACACTGAGCGCTTGGGGGCTGCATGTTGAGAGGGGTGATGCAAAATGCTGGGTTCTGGGTGGGGAACACAGAATGTGAAAAGAGTCAGAGGTGTGAGAGAGACTGGAATGTTCCAGAATGTAGCACTTTGGTCCAGCTGGAGTGTAGAGGGCACATGGATGCCAGAGGTGGCAGAAGCTAGTCTGCAAAGCATCTTGTGTATCTCCCATGCTCAGGAATTTAGACTTTAGGCAAAGGCATTACAGGTATTAATGTTGGAAAGGAGGCTATAGGGACCAGGCAGGGCACAGATACCATTTAGAGCCTGTTTCAAGGATCCAGGGCAAAGAGACAAGGAGAACCTGGTAGATTTGAATGACATTGAGGCGATAGAAGCCAATATTCAGTAACTGATTGAATAGAGAAGGAGAGATTTTGCCCATGTCTGTGTCTGTGTTTACTTAACACCTTCATATTGAACCTCTAGGGAGTGGCTCCCAGGCCTGGGCATAGAGCCCCTCTGATGCTGGCTTGGGAGACATTCTGGTTCCAGCCAGAGAGATGAACCCCTGAGGAGTGAAACTTGGCTCTGGCACCCCTTCTCCTAGCACAAACACAAGCTCCAAATGAGTTGCCTGCCTGGAACTTTAATATGTTAAAAATGAGTGTGGAATCAGACTCTGCCCCCAGCACTCAATTCTGCAGGAGCTGAAGCCTCCATGGGGTATGGAGAGGGAATGAGAAGGATGATGAACGGGACCTAACTTGACACTGACAGTATCCCCAAGGTCAGACTATTCTGTTCTGGAGAGTCCCTGGGATACAGAGTGGCACAACCAGGAGGACAGTTAGCTGGAAGCAAGTGTCATGCCACACTCAGTTTCTCAGTTCCTTAAGCACTGTGCTCAGATAAAAGCAACATGGTGCCAAGAGGCCTGGATAGCAGTCAGGGACCGACCTCCTTCACATGATGGGGAAATAGACCCTGCGGGAAAGAAGGGAACTGTTCAAGGTCACAAAGAAGGATGGATGGAGGCTCCTAGACAGTCCTCTTACCCTAGTCTGGTGCTATGGCCTATGACCCCTAATGTCCCCTTAGCCAGAGGAACTTTTTGTTTGAGACAGGATCTGTCTGTGTAGTCCAAGCTGTCCTTAAACTTGCTATACAGCCCAAGCTGGCCTCAAACTTGAGATTCTCCTGCCACAGACTTTTGGGTCATGGGACCACAGGTATGGACCACTGTGCTTGGCTAGCCAGTGGATATGAGAAGCATACAGCACAAGGTCACAGGATACCTGAGGATGTTTTCAACTTTAAGGAACAAGCACTCGTCCCCAAAAGCATTAAGTTAGAAACAGTCATCTGGAATGTACATATTTGCTGAAGTGACCTTGGTTGTGTGTCTTTCTGCAGGGAGGCTGGCTACCTCCTGGGAAAGGAGTGCATAGAAATACTATTGATACACAAAGGACTGATCACTCCCAGACCCTAGCTAATCCTGGAAATGGTCCCTGATAGCTATCCAGGATTCTTGGCACAAGTCACTTTTATCTGAGCACAGCACTTAGGGAACTGAGAAACTGAGTGTGGCATGGTATTGCCTTCCTGCTGAAGGCTCCTTCTCATGTGAGATCCTTCCTCAGAGGATTTCTCTCTATCTTTGGTGCTGTCCCCTGCCTCATTGTGTGGTAATACATTATTTGATTATGTTCATATCTCCTGTACCTTTTTTTTTTTTGACAGAGTCTTGCTTTACAGTTCAGGCTGGCCTCAAACTCCTGGTGATCCCCCTGCCTCAGCCTCCCAAGTGCTGAGATTACCAGCATGTGCCACCATGCCCAGCTCTGCTGTACTTTTATAATAAACTTACTTTCATTGTTTAAAAAATTCTTGGGTGGCTCTTCTCTGTTTATGTGGATCCAAACCTCAAATTTCTGTGGCCACATATATGTAACTTCTTGCTGTCACAGCACCCTAACTTAAAAATGCTTTAGACCCAAGAGTTCTTAAAGTGTGGTCCCTGGACTAGCCAGCAACAGCATCATATGGGAACTTGGTACAAATGCAAATTATTGGCTTCGCTACCCAATAAGAATCTGTGTGGGTGGAGTCTGGCCGTCTGTGTTTAAACAGGTGATACTGATTCCCTGTTAGATACCCACTGCTTTATGCAGTAAAGATGCTTGATCTCACTTACCTAGAAACCCAGGGTTGGTTCAGTGGCTCTATGACTTTGTGCATGGACCTCTGTCTTCCGGCTCAGCCCCCACCAGTCACTGAATGGCTGCTCCAGGGACAGCTTCATTGTGACTTCTGGAAGCAAACCACATTTTCCTCTGAATATACATGGTCAATGAGAAAACCTTTCTCAGAAGTTTCCCAGCAGACATACATCACATCTCATTAGCTAGTGTGCCCATCTCAAAGCAATCACAGGATGGGAAGAGTTAGGATCAGGAAGGAGTAGTCTCCAGTTCCAGGGAAGAAACAGAGTCTAATAATGGAAAACTGAGATTCTGTGTACATCTACCTTTAAATCCTGGTTTGGCCATTTGCTAGCAGCTTAACGTTGGTTGAGTTAATTAACCTATGTGACTTGGTTTCTTCATCTGTAAAATGGACATAATAATAATGCCTATCTCAGGATTGTTAGGAGGACTCAGTGAATTCACATTTGTGGAGCATCCAAGACAGTACTTGGCCATGTAAGTGTTTATTAAATAAATATCATGTATACTTATCTTTAACTATTTATTTATTTATTTATTTATTGAGACAATGTCTTGATGTGTAGCTCAGACTGACCTTGAACTCACTAAGTAGTTGAGGCTGGTAGCAAACTCACAGTGATCCTCCTGCCGCAGCCTCCTGAGTGCTGGGATTACAGGCATGCACCACCATGCCTGGCTAACTCATTTTTTAAAAAACTTAAAATATAAGGCTTGAAGATCATCCAAAAGCTGCTCAGGCAGCACTTTCTCATCCTTCTTTTTCACATTTGTTATTGTTGTTGTGGAATATTCCATTTTATGAGTGTACATCATTTATTTAACAATTAGGTTTTTGTAATTTCTTCACAGTTATAAATGGTGCTGCAGTGAACAAACTTACAACTATGTTGTCTCATGAGTGTGTGAATATATCTGGGACTGTACAATTAGCCTGCTGAACCCACCTGTCTGAGAGCTGAGCTCGGTAGGTATGAGAGCTGGATGGAAGTGTACGTCTCCAAGGACGACTGACTCTTACAGGAGTAGAACTACTCCATCTCCCTCACCTCCTTTAATGAGACAACTTTAAGGTAAGATGTATATAATTTGCCTCTGTTGACGCAAAGCAGGACTTGGAGATAACACACCCTTGCTCAGCTTCCCTCATTTTCCAGTCCTGCTTCCCTATCCTCCACCAGCTTCTCTGGGAACACTTCACAGTGCGACACTTTTATAGGGATTCTTGCTCCAGGTCAGCTCCTGGGAAGCCCAACTCCATGGTCTCCATTGTTCCGTGTGATTGGAAAAGAAAACAACCAGAGAAGTAACTAGTTAGAATTTGTGCAGCTACCAAGTGGCCCAGGAGGGGGTTGGGGCCAGAACATCTAACTCTTTGTCCATGTACTCTCAAAGGAAGGACTGAAATGCCAGCCCTCGCTAAGAGTGAATTGCATGCGTCTCACCTCCCCAATGCAGCGAATCTCTCACAAACACCTGCCTATGTGTTCGTCTCCCCATATGGAGTGTCGAGGTCCCTGCACCTCTGCTTCATCTTGCCTCCAAGGTGATTATGCTGTCTGATACTAAAATCAGTTCAGTATTTCATGTTGGTCACATCCTAAATGCTGAGTTTGACTATAATTGCAGCAGGCAGACCATAATACATTTATTTAACATACCTTGAGTTAGGACCTTTTGCATATATTTGCATACCATTTGCATTTATTTGATTGGGCCTGGGGAAAAAAATCAACAGATGCAGCCCCTGAGTTGGCTAGATTGTCCTCTCATTATGAGGAAATGAGACTGAGAACCATCAAGCTGGCCCCTGCCCTAGGACCTGTACTTAAGTTAGTGGCTGATCAGACTCCTACCTCTGCTGTGCCTGCAGGGCTTATCTGGTTGGGTTCTATGTGTCTCTGATGAGCCTCAGGTCACCCAAAGACTAACCTTGCCTAGGGCTGGGGTGATTCCCTCTCTGACTCCTTCCCCATTGGACTGTGAGCTCATGAAGGCCAACAGCACCTCCATCTGGTTGCTGCTGCATTCCCAGAGCCTGGCAAAAGAACTTTAAGACATTATTTGAATGAATGAATGAACAAATGTGCATAGCGTGGTTAAACTTTCCAATGTGCATTTCTGTTCTTGTGGCTCTCAATAAACTGAGAATAAGACCCAGGGCTTTATTTTGTCATTCAAGGTCTTTATGAAATGATATGATAAAAAAGAGAGAGAGAGAGAGAGAGAGAGAGAGAAAGGATATGATTTTGTCCCAAAACTATGAATGCACAATTACTACACACAAACTGTGCCAGATTTGTGACATTGATTCTGAAACTGAGGTTCAGACAGGTAAAAGGCTAAAATGACCTTAATTGCCTAAGTCACAGTTTCCCACTTCTTCCCTCTTTCCTTTTCCTCATCTAATTAGAATATCTTGAGGTCCAGCCTGTAGGCCAAATGCCAGCATAGGGAGAGAAAGACCAGAAATGATATGGAGACCCTGCCTGGGCGAAGACCGCCGGCAGGAACCGTCCGTTATCTGCTAAGGTGAGTTAGGGTTCCCAGAGGTTAGCCACAGAGCTGCTTCCTCCGGGCAAGATCCTGACTGCACTTTCCCAATCCTTCCAGAAGGGGGAGGCAGCGTACCTGGTTTCAGACACGGGAGCCTCTCCTTGGAGCTCCGCGTATACCTAAGAATCCGAAGGTGCGCACCCGGCGGCGAGGCTGAGTGTGTGTCTGTGTATGTTGCAAGTCCGGAGGTGCGGCCGAGCGTGTGACTGAGTGCACGTGGGTGAGCGCGTGCACATCAGGTTGTGTCTGTAATATGCTCACTCCACTCTCCCAGGACATTGTCTGCTCTGCATCAACCCAGGGGAGATGGCTGGGATACAGCTGTGCACTGCACAAATGTGGTTCCCTGCTCTCACAAGACCCAGGCTGGGTAGAGGAGAGACGAAGGAAAAAAAAAAAAAAGCAAGAAAATAGAGAAATGAAATAATGTCACGGAGCGATGAAGAAGTGAAATGGAGGTAGGGACTGATTTAGACCAAGTGGGCAGAGCTTTTCTCCAAAGAGGCAATGGTGAAGTGAGATCAGGACAAGAAGGAAGCAACCAAGCAAAGGTGCGGGAGAGTGTCCAGGCAGAGGGGGCAAAGAGGGCAGAGGAGGGAGGCACTGGTATAGGAGTTTGCATTTGAAGATTCTGAATTTAATTCTAAAGATGGAAAGCCCACAGACATTTTTAAACAGCCAAGATGTGATGTTTGATTTATGCTTTCAGAGCACCTCCGGCTGCAGAGTGGGGAAAGTCTCAGCAGTGGGTGGGAACAGCAAAGAGGGTGCTGCAGTGGTCCAGGCAAGAGCTGATGTGGCCGGTCCAGGTGTGACTGTCATGCCCACAGCCCATTTTGGAGGTGGCACTATGGGCAAGAGCGCTGGAAGCATAGGAGCTCCTGGTTCTTGGCTTGAAGAAGGCTCGATCTCTAAGGTGACAGCTGTGTCAGGAGCAGGTCGGCATTTTTAAGGTTGGTTTCTGACTGGCTTGGCTCACTAGTCTGTCTGACCAGCTCATACCTCTGAGAGGCTCTTCTTTGGGGAGAGGCTCTGGAAGCAGCTGCTTCCTCCCTGCCTCCCAGGTCTACCCTGGGGCCTCTGAAGCTCAGGAGCAGAGTGTCCCACTGGCTCCTCTCAGGAGACCTTTTAGTCTCAGGAAGCTCACTACCTCAATGTGTTACCCTTCACTAATTCATCCCTTCATGGGGGAGGAACATGGACTTGGGAGACTAACTGTCGGGACCCTTGCTCTTGGATACCAGGTGCTATATTATGAGAAAATCCAGACCTTCTGGAGAGATTCAGCTGAATTCTCAAGCTGATACCCAACATGTGGGTAGATGAAGCTTTGGAAGGTTCCAGGCCCAAATCATGGTGAAAGAAGCAGAAATGAGCTGTCTCTGCTCTACCCTGACAAACCGTACTCCCATGCACATGGTAAGCACATGTGTGTGGAGACACTATGAGATGGGCTGGTTTGTGATCAGCAGTAGGTAAATGGAAAGAGTGATCTCGAACCTCAGCTCTACCTTTATCAGCTGTGTGGGCTCAGATTAGTTCATTAACCTCTCTAAGTCTAAAGACAGTGATAAAATAAAGATAAGCATCCTTGTAAGACTCAGAAAGGGGGCTTATTTGTGAAGGTCCCTCAGACAGCAGCAGAGATGTGGATGCTTAGGTCTGTGGTGTGTGCAATGCCCAGCTGGTAGCTTTGTCTGAGACTCTGAAGGCCTCCCTCGGATCTGAGCTGAGCTGGCCAAGGAAGGGATGGGTGTGGCCTGGTCTGGAGCAATGGGTCCAAATCCTGAGGCTTGGTGTTTCCATGTCCACCAAGGGTCCTACCCTGGAACCATGCCCAGGTTCCACCCCAGTTACCCAGCATCTTGACCACTTTGTGTCTGGGGATGGCCATCCTGGTACAGTGGAACACTGGACTGGTCATTCCCAGGACTGTGGTGTCAGGTCACAAACCTCTTCTTGGCATCTTCCTCTCCAACCAAACCCACTGTGATCCCCACTTAGCACTTATGGACCTCTACCCTCTGCCAGTCAGTCAAGGGGCTGCACTGCAGCTCCTGGGCAAGAAACCTCTCCAGGACAGGTCTTACTTTCCTGTTCTGTATAGGGGGATGAGGTGGGCTATCTGTAGAGTTCTGATTAGGATGCTATTCACACAGTAGTGGGCTCTTCTAGTAGGTACCAGGAAGCTGGAGGTGGGAGGACCATACACAAATGTCCCAAAGACTGAAACTTTGCTTCTAAGTCTCAAGAACATTTTAATAGCCTCTAGCCCCCAGATAGGTGTGGGCTGGGCTGGTAGTGTGGTCTTCAAGGGAGCCCTTGACCACCCGCATTGTGTAATGGTGGCTGCCAGGGAACAGGCTGCAGCTCAGGCCCTGGGCTCCCATGTCAGCTGCCCACCAACTGGCCTCTTCCTGTGTGGGGGGCTGCCAGTTCCTCCTAGATTCCTCACCTCAACTAAGCCTGGGAGGAGGAGGCATGTGATGATCTGAGGACTCTACAAGTTGCCATGCTCCTGGAGATCAGTCCCAGCAGAGGCTGGTATGAGAAATCTGAATTCGTCACCAGGTTTGGGACCCAGAAAAGGGGAGGAATCCTCTAAGATACAGAGCAAGTTAGTGGTGGAGCATGTGTTAGAACCTAGATTTATCTCCTACTTCCCATCTCCATGTAGAGATGATACAGACAATTCAGAGAGGTCAAGTGACCAACCCAAAATCACATGACAAGCAAAGCTAGGATTCTAGCTACATCTGTCTATTCTAAGACAACCACAGCAGCCTTTGTGTACCCTCGTGGTTAGCAGGTAGAACTCCTTGGAGCCTTGAATATCTGCAGAATTGTCTCAGAGGCCTCAGAAGAGAGGTGAAAAAGATGCTGAGCTCACAAGAGGAGCTCTGCTACTTCTTCACTTTCAACAACTGTATTTGGGTCTCATCAAGGAAAAAGAAAGGCTAAAATGTCTTTGGAGAGATGCATCCAGTGCCTTACACTGCTCCAGTCCAAACACTGAGGGTCCCAGAGGGGAGCCCAAGGTGCACAGTGAGCCCTAAAAGCTGAGGCTCCTGCCCATTCCCCCAGTGGGTCTCCAAAGTTTGTCACTTGGTGGTGGTGGTGGTGGTGGTGGTGTGTGGGGGGAAGCATGGAGCTCCTACCTGTTGCCAGCTCCTGGAAAGAATCTTTGCAATAGCTCATGAAAGCTAAATGCCTCTCTGCAATAGTACCAACCAGCATTTATTGAGCTCTGAGTGTGAGGTACTGTTCCGAGTGCTACACACACGTCACTTTGTTTAGTCTGCATAGTAAATCCAGAACATAGGTGCAGCTGCACCTATTTATAGAGGGCTAACACCAGGCTCAGAGAAAGAGGAACTTGCTAGCAAGCAGCAGAGAAGCACTAGAACTGAGACAGGCTCCATGCGTTGTCATCGCCATGTGTGTATCCTGTCCTCAGGCCCAGCTGCTCCCATACTCGTATGACCAAGGCCTCAATTCCAGGATTCCCAGTAATCTTTCAAATTCTGTTTTTATCCAAGTACCCAAGAATCTAATAGAGACAAAAATGAGAGGTGATCTGTCAGTTAGTGATTGCTGGGTAATAAAACACCCCTAAATCTTAATTATTTCCAACAGTTCTAGGGTCCTTCTGGGAAATTCTGGTCTGGATAAGTTTCCTTGGGACTGACTGGTCCAGGATGGCTTCCTGTATCTTTCTGGTCCACCGGGGAGGGGTCACTTCTGGCTCCTGTGACAGCTCACTCTTCCACAGGCCAGTTATGGCTCCTTTACAGGGTCTCAGTGTAAAAGTACAACCAGAGATTTCCAAGCCACTGCTTGCATTATGTTCACTATTGTCACCACTGGCCAAAGCAGGTCACAGGGGCACGACCAGAGTCAGGGAAGACACCATCAAAGAGCACTGATGGAGGAGAACAATGTGTGATCTTTGTTAGCATTCACCAGCAGCAGGGACTGTTCGAGGTGGGTGTTGTGATGATTGCTATTGGTCAGGTGGGGAAATTAAGGCATGGAGAAGGAAAGTGCCTCTCTGCACAACATACTGAAAGAGGCAGAGCAGGGATTTTTCCAACCCCTGTGGTATCTCTAACCTTAGTCCACTGTTTAATGCAGGCCTTGGTTTTTCTCTCTCTGATATACAACAAGCTGATCCAGTAATCTCTTGCAATAAGGAAAATGTAACAGTGAAACATTTGTTGTGCAGAATAAGTGAGTTCCATTTCCTACACGGAGTGCTGACCTGGGATAATTGCCTTTATGCACAGAAAAATAAGAGAAGGACCTGAAAGCGCTTTCCTGAGCCCAGAAAGGTTGTCTTCTTTAAAAAATCAATTACCTATTCCCACTTCAGAGAAAACACTTCACAGATGCATTTTACATTCTAAGTAGAATCCAGCGCTTCTGGCTGAAATCTACCTGCAAATTCTTTTCAGAGACTAAGAGGCCAGACAGAGGCCCTCAATTACCCCGGCTATTGACGTTTCAGGTGGTGGACGAAGTGGCCGTCTGGATAATGAACTGCCTTTTGCATCCAGAAGCAGATGGAAATGTAAAATCAGCCTAGGATTTGGTTTCTCCTCCCCCTGCCTGGGTCTGCTTTCGACCTGGGTGTCCTGACCTCCCCTGTCCCAAATACACACTTGTGGTTGCAGAGAAGAGGCATCAAAGACACTCTTCCTCCAGGCCTGCTGCGCCCACACACTGGTGTCAGAAACCCAAGCCTGATCTTTGTTCTGCCACTTTCTCCTTGTGTGAAATTGGCTAATGATTCAACTGCTCTGGCCTCGGCTTTCCATCTGTAGTACAGGAGCAGGAACAGCAGCACATCACAGAGTTGGATGCTTGTGACAGTATTGTGATGGACTGTTCCAAAGAACCAGGGAATTGTACTTTCCCAGCCAAGTGGAGAGTTACTCCAACTCCACCACTCGCCAGCCGGCTGACTTCATGACTTTACACCTTGGTTTTCTCACCTGTACAGTGGGGTTACTGTTACCCACAATGCTTCCCTCACAGAGTCAGTGCCAAGAGTGATTATAACTTAGTGACTGCCAAGTACACTGGGAGACCCAGGGTGCCCTTGCTACCAGGTGACAGGGGAGGAGTAGGCAGGAGATAAGGGCAAGAGGGAGGTAGCTCCACTCCAACCCTGTTGGGTTTGGAGTGGCTTGGGATGAATGAGGGGAAAGATGGGCATCCATGGGTGGAGGGGTAAGGCACAGTGGGTAAAAGGCCTGGAGGTGTCACTCGTGCTGTAGTGGGAATGGGACATGTTGGGCAGCCCTCGTGCTATGCCTCCAGGTGGAAGAGCCAGGATGCTGCTGGAGGTGGAGAAGAATCCTGGTCTGGGCCACAACCGCCGCATGAAGCAGGGCTCTCCCCCCGCCCCATAGCGATGGTCCCCAACAGAGCTAGCTTCCCTCGGTCACGTCATCCTCCATCACTGAGCCTCAGATCCTCTATGTCTAAAATGAGGACAATGACATGCCCTTCAGAGGTGCTATAGGATGTGAGATGTGTACAAGAGGTGCAGCCATGACCCAGAAGGAGCTAAGAGTCCATAACTACTCCCCTCTCTCCGTGGCCAGTCTGCTAGCCTGTCTGGTGACTCCTTCGCCTCTCCACCTCCAGTCTCTGACCACTTCTCTCTCTGTGGCCTCTACCACAGTGGTCCAACAGCCACCACCTCCAAGGTTACAGTTCTGGCCCCCCAGCCCACCTCCCCACTTCTCCAATGGTTTTTACCCCAAATCTATTTCTAACATAGAAGCTGAGGGACCCTTGGAAAATAGAAGCCAGATCTTGTCACTCTGCTCAAAACCTTCCACAGCCTGCCGCAGGCACTTGGCGGAAGAGGCAAAGATGTCATAGTGGCTACAGCCCACATGACCTGCCGTCTCCGATGTCATCTCCCCCCTTGCTTCCCCAGGCCCACCCAGACCTTCCTCGCAGAGTCTTGGAATTGTTGTTTTCTTCCCCAGCCACCGCCAGGTTTACAACCACTTTCTCCTGGTCCCTGCTCAAAAGTTGCCTCTGCACAGAAGCCCCTGTGACTCCAGGCCCACTTTACCCCATAATCCTGACTTCTCTGTTCTTAAAGTTCTCTCTGCCTGATGTGCACTTTTGTTTATTCATATTTGTCTCCCTGCCCTGAATTCTAGGTGCCAACAGAGTAGAAACCGAAGGAACAGTGATCTCAGGTCCTCAGCAATCGGCATGCACATGGGCATGGCTCAGAGTGGACCCCCAGGGACTGTGATTGTAGCTATTGTTGAGCTTGGTGAAGGAGCTGGGCTCCTGCTATGCATAACTTTCCCATAATGCTGGGGCCGGTTACTAGCACGATTGTCCTGAGTCACCCTGTGGCCCAGAGAGCCTGAGATGACTGTATTGCGAGTCTCAAGCAGGAAAGGCCAGAGGGCAGGTAGGCAGTGCCCCAAGGCAGCACCTGGGACCACAGCGTGTGCAGACAGGGGGACAGGTGAGGATCCCTCCCAGGGACCTCAGTGCCTGGGTGGGGCTGGGGCCTTGGGGTCACAGTGTCAGAGACATACCAGGGACCAACTCCTCCCAGGCCCCAAATGCCATCCATGCCAGCTCTTTCAGAGCCAGTGGGCCGGCTGAATGGGTGATGGGCCTTGTCAGGGCGATTAGGAAGCACAAAGCTGAAGGGCTGGCAGCTGGGACATGTCCTGGGCAAGTTTCTCAGGGCGAACACAGAATAAAGGTCTGCTGGCCTGTCTCGCCCACAGTGGCAAGTTATGTAATGTGTTGATGCTGCAAGTGGCATCCACCCAGCACTCTGCTTCTCCCTAGGAAATGAGTCTCAGGAGGATGACCCAGATGGCCGGATGCTTCTCAGCCTACCCAGCACACACAGACGCACACCAGCACCAGCAAACTGTCCACAGGAAAGCAAAAATCTGGTTTTAGAGTCACTCTGTCAAGGATTCTTTATTGAGCACCTACTATGTAGCAGGGAATGGCAGAAAAGATAACAGAAATGAGTTCTTGGGGCACTGGCAGCTAATGGGAGAGACGTGTGGTATAGGCGGTATACTAGATGATGACGTGTGCTCTGGAGGAAAGTGAAAACCTAGCAGTCAGGAGGACAGGAGTGGGTGTGGGCTGGCAGATATCAGGGCAGGGGCAGGGGAAGCATTTTGGGAACATGGACAGGTGCAAAGGCTGGAGGCGGAGTGTGTGGCCTCAAAATAACACAAAAGCTGGTGGGGCTGGGATGGTGTGAGTGAGGACAGGACTGTAGATGAGTAGGAGGGGACCTTGTCTTCATGGTCAGGACTTCCATTTCACCCTCACTGCAAGAGATGCATGGCAAGGTGTCAGCAAGCAGGTGGAAAGGCAAGTGAGGCTGGTCCATGTGCAGTGTGGTGGTTGTGTCTCTTATGACACAAAGCAGGAGCCCTGGTACTCTCGAGGCCGCAGCAGGGAGTCAGCTCATCTGCAGCCTGCCTGGCTGATGACTGCCCTGCTGTGCTCTTGCTCCCTGCACCTCGCCTGTGTCTCCTTTCTGAGATCCACCAAAGGCAGCTCTAGGAGGCAACAGGCAGGAGGACAGCAGGCAGGAGGAGATGCCCTCTGCCCTCAGTGGCCCAGGCCACATGGCCAGGAGCCTTTGAGGAGGAAATGCCAGGGTAGAGGGGACCAGGCAACCACCTGGCAGGCAAAGGTCCTGGCCCCTTCCAACTTTTCATTTAAGTATTTATTTTTGTTATTATTGTTGTTTTGAGACAGGGTCTCACTATGCAATCCAGGTTGGGCTCCAACTCAAGGCAGTTCTTCTGTCTCAGCCTCCTGAGTGCTGGGATTACCAATGCATGCCATCACAACTGGCTTCATTTGAATATTTTCATATTGACCAAGAAGTTAAAAAAAAATCATACAATGAAGACCCACATGACTGCCACTGAGGCTCTCCAGTTGTTAGCATTTTGCCACATTTGTATTTCTTTCACTCCCTTACCCTCTAGACAGATGACCGACAGACAGATGACAGACAGACAGACAGACAGACAGACAGACATAAGAGGTATAGGTGTGTATAACACTTTACTACAAAACACAATTGTTTGTATCCAAGCAAGGACATTCTCCTAAACAACAAAGATACTAAAATCATCAAATCATTGTGACGCACTATCGTCAAGACTCTCCATGTCCCCAGATGTCTTGACGATGCCCGATACAGTTTTATTTTTACTGTATTCAGGGCAAGGATTAATTTTTACCAAGGATGAGATTCCTTGATTGGGACGCTCCTCCAGTATCTGATCCAGAATGGCTAGGTCCAGCTGCACCATCCTCCTGCCTTTTTTTCTTCCATGACATTGACATTTTAAAGAGAGATGGCCCAGTTGTCTTGTAAAACGCTGCCTCAATTTGGGCATACCTAATTGTTTCCTCATGATTAGTTTCTGGCTAACCATGCTGGGCAGTAACCTCAAAGAGGTGACATTGCACCCTCCTGACTGCCGTTATATAAGGAGGGCGCCTTGCCAATTCATTCTATCACTGGAGATGCTACATGTGATCATCTGATTAAAGTGCATCCATTATAACATGGACTCCTTTTATAAATAATAACTCATCTGTGTGATGGATTATGATATTTGAGACACGAATATCTTACTCCCTCGTAAGTTTTCACAGAGTGATTTTAGCAGTTGTTGATGCCTTGTCTGAATCAATTACTGCACTGGTGGCTACAAAAGATATTTTCCTAATTTTATTGTTCTTCCTACACAATTCTGTAAAGTTCTCCCCTCTCTGCTTCTTCTCCCCACTTTTTAGAGTACTACTACACACTTACAGACTTTTAAATTATTATCACTCAATGAGTTACAAACCAATTATCACTCTTTTTTGATGTTCAAATTGTTCCAAATTGGCTTGGAAGAATCCTTTCAAGCTGACTTATGTGCCCCACTTCCCTTAAAAATTTTTTTTATTGAAGCACAGCTGACATATGCCTATATTTGAAGTGTATAACTTAATAAGGTTTGACATATTACACACCCATGAAGACATCTCTGTATTTGAGAGAAGGAATATATCCATCACAGCCACAGTCTCCACATGCATGCATCCTGGTAATTGTCCTTCCAGCCCTTCACTGCCCTCAAGCAAACACTGATCTTCCTTCAGTTCCTGTAGATTAGTCTGCACTCTCCAGAGTTTTACAGAAGTAGAATCATACAGTTACTACTTTTTGAATCTAGTTTTTTTTGCTCAGCGCAATTGCTTCGCTGTTACTCTATGTTATTGTGCGTATCCTTTTTGTTGCTGAGTTGAAGCATTCCATTGTATGGATACACCGCCAAGTGTTTATTCATGTTGATTTGCTGAATGACATTCGGGTTGTTGTTAATTTGGGGCTACCACAAATAAAGCTGCATTTGTATAAATCTTTGTAGAGACACAGGCTTCCTTCTCTCTTGAGGGAATACCTAGAGATGAAATGTCTGGATTGAATTTTAAGAAATTGACAATGTATTTCCAAAGTGGTAATACCATTTTCTTCCCTACCAGCAAGGTATAAATTCCAGTTCCTCCACATATTTCCAAGTACTGGCATGGTCAGTCTTTTATATATTAATCACTGTATTTGGTGTGTAGTAGCATCTTACTGGGGCTTTATTTTTCAAATATAAATTTTAAAATGTTTAACTATAATTTCCCTTAAAGGCAAACAAATGGTGCAGGCATCTTTTTCATGTGCTTGTTCATGTGTTTGTGTTTCTTGATAATATGTCTATTCAAATTTCTTGCCAATTTGGGAGAAGGCAGTACTTATTGCTCAGTTTTTAGAGTTCTTCGTATTCTGGATACAAATGTTTATTATCTATATTCTTTGCAAGGAGCTTTTTTTCTGTCTGTGTGTTGTCTCTTCACTCTTGCAGTGTCTCTTAATGTACAGAGATTTAAATTTTGATATGATTCAATACATCCATTTATTCTTTTTAAAAATAATGCTTTTGATGTCCTATCTCAGAGAGATTTGTTTAATCTCATGTCACAAAAATTTTCTTCTAGAAGTTTTATCATTTGGGGCTTTCTATTTGGATCTACAGTCTATTATTGATTTAATTTTTGTATATAAATATACATTGAAGTTTTTTTTTTATATCATTATCTGGTTGTGCCAGAACTGTTTGTTAAAAGGTTGTCCTTTTACACTGCATTGCTTTTCTACCTTTGTTACAACTCAACCATCCATATATGCGTGGGTCTATTTTTTGGATATTGTCTTCTGCTCTATTGATCTAGATATATATCTTTATGCCAGTACCATAATGTTCTGGTTAATGCTGCTTTACAGTATTTCTTGAAATCAGGTAGTGTTAGTCCTTTAATGTTGGTCTTTTCTAGAGTTGTTTTGGCCATTTTAGGTGGAGAGAATTGCCATATAAAAATACTGAATTTTCTCATTATTCATGGGACTTACATTTTATAGTTTCTCCATGAATAACGAATTAGCAGATACTGAGCCATTGTTCCTAAGAGAAATATAGTGTTAGGTTCTTACAAGCCTGTGGTGACAAGAGTTTCATGAACTGATCAATGTTACTTTATTTTATGTGTGCTTCTGTTTGAAGGACCTTATGTAATATCTGTTGTGATTCATTCACATTGAATTCACAAACAACATTACCATAACTCATGCGTGAACAAAGCTTATCTAACAGGGGTGTTTCCTCTGTAAGGTTCATTGCAGCCAGTTTGCACAAAGAAGCACTAGGCAGCACTTCAGCACCATGCTGGCAGACTTATTTATTTACCACCTAGACATAGTTTTGCTGTGTAGTCCAGGCTGACCTTGAACTCATTTTGTAGCCTAGGCTGGCCTCGAACTTGCAACAATCCTCCTACCTCAGCCTTCTTAGTGCTGGGATTACAGGCATGTTACTGTGCCCAGCTTGGGTACCAATTTAAAACAACCGATAAAAAGTATAAAATTGTGGTTCTAAAGACTCAAAGGGACATTTAATTATGGTATGAGCTAGAACATAAAGGTAAGGGGTTGCCTTATTTGATATTGTGTGATAATGTGTGCATTAGGCCACTAAAATTTTTTCTGCCCTGCACATGTCCATGAATGACTGCAACAATGCCAGAGTTGCTGATTTGGGGATTACAAGTAAATTTCTTTCAGAAGTGTTTTCTCTAGATCTGTAAGGTATGCTAATGGTGTTTTGATTGGGATTGCATTAAATCTGTATAGCAGTTTTGAGAGTATGGCCTTTTCCACAGCGTTGGTTCTTCCTATCCAAGAGCAAGGGATATCTTTCCATTTTCTGATATCCTCTTTGATCTCCTTTTTTACCATACAGATCTTTTACTTCCTTTGTTAGATTGATTCCTAAGTATTTCATTTTTTTAGATGCTATGGTGAAGGGTGTAGTTTCCCTAATTTCTCTCTTTGTGAGTTTGTTGCTTCTGTACAGGAATGCTACTGATTTTTGAGTGT
The DNA here is from genome assembly GCA_004363535.1 of Dasyprocta punctata. Classification (NCBI taxonomy): domain Eukaryota; kingdom Metazoa; phylum Chordata; class Mammalia; order Rodentia; family Dasyproctidae; genus Dasyprocta; species Dasyprocta punctata. The sequence goes on along the minus strand of RJWM01003910.1, from coordinate 87,045 downwards.
TGACTTCATATTCCACTACATTGCTGAATTTGGATATTAAATCTACAAGTTTTTTTGTGAAGTTTTTGGGGTCTTCTATGTAGGTATCATGTCATCTGCAAATAATGATAATTTAACTTCTTCCTTTCCTATCTGTATTCCTTCTATTTTTTTCTCTTGTATAATTGTTTTGGTTAATGTTTCCAGAACTATATTGAATAGGAGTGGTGATAATGGACATTCTTGTCTTGTTTATGATTTTAGAGTGAAAATTTTCAGTTTTCGACCATTTAATATGATGTTAGCTATTAGTTTTAAAAGATGGCTTTTATAAGACTGAGGTAAAGACCATCTATTCCAATTTTCTGGAGGGTTTTTATCATGAATGGGTATTGGACTTTGTCAAGATTCTTTAAAAAACTAGGATTAGAGGTCCCATTTAACCTAGCTATTCCCCTTCCAGATATCTTCCCAGAAAAATTAAAGACATCATTCCACAGCAATATATGTGCACTCATGTTTATAGCAGCACAATTTGTAATAACTAAATTTGGAAAACAACCCAAATGCCCATCAACCAAGGAATGGATAAAAAAATGTGTATTTTTAATATAATGGAGTACTACTCAGCCATAAAGAAGCATAAACTGGAGACTTTTATAGGTAAATGGATGCAACTCGAGACCATGCTCATAAGTGAAATAAATCAGACTCATATGTGTAAACATTGTATTGTCTCACTAGTGTGAGAAACTGAATTAGTAAATAAGATCCAAAATGTACAATCAATATTGTGAATTGGGAAGAAATTTTCAAAAGAAAAGACAAACTATGATGGGAGAAAAGGAAGAAAATAAAAAATAAAAAATATATGTATACACAAAATAGTTAAGATAGTTAGATAGCTAGTTTCTCTTACTTTGTGGAAAAGAAAGGTTTGTGCCAATATTGTTTGGACAAGATATCATGCCTATATCTTGTACTCTGAATAACTACTATGAAGACAACAATACATAATGCATTAATTATTGTAATTCTCATACTAACCTGTTTTGAAATTGTTTTACTGTTACTTTTATTGTTTTCTCTTTAAAGTAAAAAAACAGTTTAAAAAAGAAGAGTTTTATAGTGTTCACTTTTCAGATCTTTCATATCTTTTGCCAGATTTATTCCTATGTAGTTCATATTTTTGATAACACGAGAGCTATTATTTTATTTCCAGTATTTCAATTCACAATTAGTTCTTGCTAACCTATAGACATAATGATTGTTGTATATTGACCTTGTATCCAGCAACCTTGCTAAACTCAATTCCAGTAGCTGCTTTTGTAGATTCATGGGATTTCTACATCAATGACTATGTCATTTGTAAATAAAGGCAATTTTACTTCTATTTCATGACTTTTATTTCTTTAATTTTCTTTCTGGCCTGATTGTATTAGCTAGAAACTAGTACAACATTGAATGGTAACAGTGGACAGCCTGTCATTTTCCTGATGTTAGAGGGAAAGTACAGTGTTTTATCATTACATTTGATGCTTATCAGGCCTAGTGTTGTGTTATGTGTTATATCTAGATGTACCCCCAAAGCTTCATGTGGTCATAGATGGGGCTTTATGGAGGTGGCTGGATCCAGGGTTTGTGATGCTGGTATCAAGGATGTGATGCTTGGTTTGATTTATGGTGCAATGCTAGGATTAAGACTGCCCCACCCTGTGTGTGAATACTACTCGCCCTACAGGTGGGTAGCTTGGATAGGATATAAGGGACAGAAAGAGGGCTGCTGTTTCTCACTTGCTGCTTGCTGCCTTCTGTCTGCCATGAACTGTTTCTCTTCTGTGATGCTCCTCTGCCATGCTACCCTGCCTTAGAATAAGCCAACTATGAATTGAAACCTCTACAAACTGTGAGGCACAATAAACCTTTCCTCCTTTAATCTTGGGTCTTGAGTATTTTGTCCCAGCAACAAGGAAAGTAACCAAGATTACAGTATGAACCTATACTCTCAGGTAGTTGGGAGGCTGAGTCAGAAAGATGGCAAGTTCAAGGCCAGCCTAGGATACTTAAAGAGACCCTGCCTCAAAATAAAAAGAGCTTGGGATGTAGATCAGGGTAGAACACCCCTGGGTTTAAGTCCCAGTATCAGACACACATAAAAGGAATGATACTGTAGTGTTTTCACAAATGCTTGAGGAAGGACAAACTTGGAAGAGGTTCAAACCTCACTGGAAAAAGCAGAGAAGATAGAAGAGAAGTTGGATATTTAGCAAGACTAGGGGTGGTCTGAAGCCATTTGCTGGCAAATTATAAGCAGGCTTCTGGAAAGAGTACATGTGAGGAAAGAGTACATGTGAGGGATCAGGCCTTCAGCAACCAGAGTCATGGGCATGCAGTACAGCATGTGCACTGGTGGGGACACGAGGCCTTCAAGTGACCTGAGCCACATATGGGTTTGCTGAAGGAAGTGCTGTAGGTACATGAGACTCTGGGTCATGGGCAACTATGTGTAGGCCACAGGAGGACACTGGTTTTAAGAGGACTATACACAGGATACTACTGGGCTGAGCCTACAAGGCTGTAGACAGATCATGTTCTGGGCCCATGGGTTGGGTAAGACCCACTGCACGACCTCTGCCCCCTTTTCCTCCTGCAATGTCCTTCCATTATCCTCCAGTGAGAGCTTACAGTGATGCTCAATTTAAAGGAGAAATACTTAAAGGAATTCTGTTGCTTACCACAAAGTACATATTGAAGATGCACTTGGAAGTGAGATGAAATAAATGAATAACTGACCCAGATGGGCAGGCTTGTTATTTTAACTGCTTTCCAAAGCTGGCTGGCAGGACGTGGGGTTGGGGGGTGTGGTGTGTCTGAGGGTCTCACTGGAACAGTCCTAAGAAGCAAGTTTAGAGCCCCGAGAGCAGAGAACTGGCTAGGTTCTGGGGTGCAGGCAACTGGCTCAACTCTGCAGGCATCCATGGCTAATGATCTTTTGTTCCCAGATTAATGTTCATTTGATGACTCAGAAAACTACAGCTCTACTTTTCCATGCTAGAATTGGGTGGCCTCTTCTCCCAGTGCACATCTCAGGTCTGGCTGACCTGCCTCTCCAGAATTATGAACGTAGATACCTATAGACTGCATCCCACACACAAGTGGGGTCCAGACCCCATGTCTCCATGCCCTTTAGATCCATTTTTCCTGTAATGCAAGCCCTCAGGATCTGACCTCTACATTTCCCACACCTGACTCCATTGACAGCCTCATCTCTTCTAGTGTCGGCATCCTAAGACCAGAGCATGGCACACACTGGGGTCTTGGGGGATATTCATTTATACAATTAGGGAACACAGGTTTGCACATATTTTGTCCTTGAACTCCAATGCTCAGCAGTGGAGCACTCAGTGAATGCGCAGGAAGAAAGCAAAGTACACAAAAGAAGTTCTCTGGGCCCACTGAAGGGATCAGAGCCCTTCCCTCAGTGTTCAAAGAATTTCAGATGTATTAATTCATTTAATCCTTGGATAATCCTGTAATGGTGTTCTCATCATCTTCTCCATCTTAGGAAAACTATGGACTCCAGAAGGAATGGTAGAGCTAGCATTCTATTTCAGCCATTGTCCCACCCTTGATAAAGTCATGCTAGTTCTTCTCTGGCTAGAAGGAAAAGCCAATTTAGTTAATTTTTTCTTCTCCCCCAAACAAAACAGAACAAAACAAAACAAAACAAAACAAAACAAAACAAAACAACCTAGGTATGCAGGATCATTATTAATAATAGTAGCAGTAGTTATTTTTTTCTTCTCCCTTAAAAAAAAAAAAAAACTATGTCTGCAGGGTCATTATTAATAATAGTAGCTGCTAACCTTTATTAGAATGAGCCAGGGGGACTCTTGATGTGACAGAGTAGTTGCCCACCCTGATATTCGGTGTTCCCTCAATCTTAATACTGAGAGACCACTACCTTTTTTACTACTAAGCTTCCTTGGCACCAGATGCAGCCATGTAACTAAGTTCTAGCCAACAAGGTACAAGTGGAAGTGTGTTGTGTGTCTTAAGGGAAGGTTCCTTAAAAATAAGGGTCAGGGTCTCTCCTCTTTCCCTTTTTTTGCTGCTATTTGGGATCAAGATGAAATACCTAAAGCCCCAGCAGCCATCCTCAATCAGCAGGTGACCTTTAAGATGGAAGTTACTTGCTAAAGATAAGGAGATGGGATCCCTGCTGGCTTTATGTAATCTACATGGTAGCCCTTCTCTCTCATCTTGTTTCAGGTGAAGGAGAAACCAGATTTTGTCTTGTTCTGGTTGGTGCTATTGAGGGTCTCTGGTTTCTGCAGCAGTACCTAATCCTCACAGACACAGACTGAAGTTACTATCCTCATTTTATGTATAAGAAGGTTGAGTCCTAAAACAGTACAGCAACTTGATCTGAACCCAGGCAACCTTACATTGAGCCTGTGTTTGGAACCACTGAACGGCAGACGCCTCCCAGCAGAAGGCTAATTGTACGTGCTGGGCACTGGGTAAACACTAGCTGGAGGCAGCTGGGCCCTGAGAACGTGGGAACCAGGAATGCACAGGTTTTGGCAGTGTCCTCGCTCTGCTGGCTGGGCAACTGCTGTCTGTGTTCTTGCCACAGTCAAGTTGTCTGGGCCTAGGCCCTTACAGCGTTTTTGGCAGAGGACCCAGACCACGGTTATTAAATTCTTCATATTCTGGTCTACCCTCAAGGAACCAGTAGGCCAAGAAGAAGCAATTATTTAAGGCTTTTGCAGGAGGAAGTGATTCCAGTCCCATTTGAAAGAGGATGGGACAGTTAAGTCCCACAAAAGGGAATCAACATCTTAGACCTGCAAAGATGACCTTGGTAGTATTTTTCCCCAAACATTAAAATCGGGAGATGTTGGTAGGTGTCCAATGTGCATACATCAGAGATCTAAGAAGTTTGAGAAATAGCTCTAACAGGACTTCTCAGTCTTGATCATGGACTGCGACATTCTGGGAAGGAGGTAAAAGACACACATTTCTTATTCTTTGAACTTACAGCCCCTGTATTTGAGGAAAATCTCACAGGATATCTTTCTTCTTTATTTTTTCTTTTTCCTTTAAAAAGACTATCAACTATAGCATTTATGGATAACTTACTGCAGGCCAAGTACTGTTTTGTAAAATATATACACTATCTCACTAATTCTCAGAAAAATCCATTGTGATATTGCTGCCATTTTAAAGATGAAGAAACTGAGGTTCAGAAAGTAATATGCCCAAGGTCTCAAGACTCTTAAGAAGTAAAAAGCAGTAATCCAAACCCTTCCATCCCCAGAATCTACACATTAGGCCCAGAGAGCATGTCACATCCCACAGCTCACAGGAGGCCATCATGGATCTGGATATGGGAATCTTGATTGCTATTCCAGTTTCGTTATTATACTTTGCTGCTTCTAGACTCATGACTGCGTCAGATGGTGGGCGACATCCACTGCCCTACTCTGTTTCCCTCATCCATACCAGGGGCTACCTGGAGAAGAAGCCTCTGAGCCTGATCCTGCCCATCACTAACACACAAGGCCTCACTTTCACCCCTATGGACATGATGTGGGACCAAGTCCCTGACCCAGCCCTATTTATCATAGGCTGCACTGTCCACCACAGATGGCACACAGAAGCCCTAGACCACTCTAGTGTGTGGTTTTATGTTGCAAAAGAATAAAATACTATTCTGTAGCACTCTGGTGAAAGTTAGATGAAATCCAAATGTCAGTGTCCAAAAATGAAGTTCTACTGGCCACAGTCGCTCATTTGTTTGCATATTCTTTATGGCTGTTGTATTCCAGCAACAGAGCGAAGTAGCTACAATGGGCCCCAAGGCCTGCAAAGCCTAAAATATTTATTCTTTGACCCTTAACCGAAAAAGTTTGCTAATTCTTGATCCAGATGAAAGAAATCAAACTCCAGTAATGTCATTATCCACATCTGATGATTTCCTTCTCCAGTAGTTACTTTCATCTCTGCTTCTTAGGGGCTATCAGGAATGAAGCGGCCTGTGACTAAGCCTCAGGAATGGAGAGAGGTACACGCCAGGCATGAGCTGGGGTAGGGCTCCTGTCCCCGTGCTGTCCTCTGCCCTAGGGAACCCCAAGTAAGTTTCCTCCACTAGGCCAAGGGATATGCTCTGATTGAACTGGTTCTCATCCATCTACTTGGAGACCTACCTATACCTCTCTGTAGAGATTATGTATACACACATGTATATAAATTATATATGTGTGCATAATATATAAAACTTTCTGCTAGTGACAAATGCTACAAAGAAAAGTGTATAGAAGAGGCAGTGATGATGGGAGGCATTTAAGATGCCAGGGAAGGCCTCTTAGGTGTTATGAGCGGAGACCTGTCTGAAGCAGTAAAGTACTGATGCATTTCAGGCAGTGCAAATGCCCTGAGATAGAACTGTCTCCTGTGTAAGAAAGCCAGGATGGCTTGGGGCAGAGCCAGGGGGTGGGGGTGATTGCTGGGTGGCAAGTGAGCCTGAAGAGTAAGCAGGGACAGATGAAGAACAATCACACAGGTGTCTGGATGATACTTTAAGTGCAGCAGAAGCCTGCAATGGCTTGAGTCACAGTATGACCTGTTCTATAGATTTCAAAGAAAATCTCTGGGGAGACTGGACCACTGGACCTCCTGTGGTCTTCAGGCTGGCTTGCCCTGAAGCAAAGATCTCTGGGAGGCTCAGAAGTAGCAACACTATAGTCAGAAAAAGCTATTATAAGCTGCTACCTCTGATCACGGCAATAAGCAGGCTGCAGCCAGGTAGAGAAAAGCAAGGCTCAGGTCAGGCACAGCGGTGGCTCAGGGTGGTCCTTCAGACCTCCTTTCCTCTAGAAAAGTCTTCCCTTTACCTCCCATGTCCTCATCTCCTCTGGGCACCACGGCCCCTCAGTTCCCTCTCCTCAGGCCAGCTACCATGCTGATATACCTCGTCTGGACCAAGCGCTCCTGGTTGACATGGAGCAGGTGGTTGGGAGTAGGTATTAATCAAAATAACCAGGCGTTGGGGCTGTAAGGACACCCGGGAGTGTGCTGTATGGGAATTCATAAGGGCCATTCCACTGGCATGAACACTGGGCTGGTTCAGTTTTCTAGATCCTCCCCTTAAGAGTCTGGGTGACACCTCTTGTCTTTGTGGAACCTGGCACTCAACAGAGCCAGAGCCCATGGTGGTTCCACATCACCCAGGCCCAAACAACACTGTGAGCTCCTTCAAGTTGCTTCATTTTGGAGCCCTGCCCTACCCCCACAGTGCCTGGGACACTGGGGTGGGTGGAAATGCTCCCTGAAGGGGTGTCCACCATCCCATGGACTGGATAGCTATTACTGTGGACGAGAGAATTTAGTCCAGGCAATGTGCCTCAAGGCCAAGGGCTGATCCACAGTAGAGACAGTCTATGTTAACACTGTTAGGCACAGGTCGGATTTCTCATACTTGACTGATTAATCAGTGACTCAACTGACAACCTAAAGCATCAATGAGCTATTCTTCCCAATTCACCATTATCACTACAATGGAGCAGACATCTACAAGCTGTGACCACTTTACACCTACCAGGTTGACTAATAAAAACAGTACTGCTGGTGGGAACGTACAATGGAGAAAACATGGCCAAAAAACAAGTGACCAGGGCTGGGGATATAGCTCAGTGGCACAGCACCTGTCTGGTAAGCACAAGGTCCAGACATCTACAAGCTGTGACCACTTTACACCTACCAGGTTGACTAATAAAAACAGTACTGCTGGTGGGAACGTACAATGGAGAAAACATGGCCAAAAAACAAGTGACCAGGGCTGGGGATATAGCTCAGTGGCACAGCACCTGTCTGGTAAGCACAAGGTCCTGAGTTCAATGCCTGGTACCCCACCTCCCCACAAAAAAAGAAAAAAGACGAATTCAGAAACTTCATTGGTTGGTATATATACCCAAGGAAATTAAAAATGTAAGTCCATAAAAACTTACAAATGTTTACACCAGTATGACTCATAATAGCCAAGAAGTGAACAGTCCAAATGGCCATCAACTGATGGACAAAATGTGATATGTTCATACAGTGGAATATTAAGCAATAAAAAGGAATGAAAACTGGGTATGGTAGTACACGTCTGCAATCCCAGCACCGAGGAGGCTGAGGTAGGAGGACCACCTCAGGTTTGAGGCTAGCTTGTGCTACATACTGAGCTCAAGGTCAGCCTGAACTACATAGCAAGACCATCTCACAAACATTATAACTAAATGAAGGAATCCAGCCATAAAAGGTTACATGTTTTATGATTTCATTCATAGGCAAAGTCCCAAACCAGTAACTCTAGAGACACGAAGGGATCAGTGGTTGGAGGGGCTGTGAAAGTGAATACGCGGGATGATGGGGTGCACGTCACAAGTGTCTGCTAATGGGTACGTTTAAAGTGATAAAAATGTTTTGCAGAGCAATTATTTAGAGGATAACAACATGCAATATAGTAACTATTGTAGACTTAGAAAACAAAAAAAGTTTTGCAATGAGCACAACTGAATTGTATATTTCTAGGGTGAATTATCTCAATAATCCTGTTAATCTAAAACCAGATTTGTCCTCTTCAAGATCCAGGTTACTGTCCAGGGTAAACGCAGATTTCTTTGCAGGAAGCTTCCTCCTAGCAGCCCCTGGACTCCAAACCTCAGCCTGGGAAGGAAGCTTGCTTACTCCAGGATTAAGCAGGAAGCCTGTCTTATCTTTGCTTCTGGCTAACACATTCCGAAGTCCTGACTCCATCCTTCTGTGCTTTCATTTTCCTGGGCTTGCAGTCTCTGTCCTAAAGAAAGGCCTGGAATCGGGAGACAGCGGGGAACCTCCACGTCAAATGTTAACCCTCCCAGACAGGCGGGCTTCACCAAGGCTGCATGGCAGCAGGACAGTTGGCCTAAATATTCCCTGGGCTCCAGGAAAATCCTACCCAACTCCTCAGGAAAAGCAAACCTTAAAATCATCTGCCGGGAACCTATGCCAGGCCCAGTAGGGCTTTCTTCAGCTTTCAACTGCTCGGAGGGCAGCTACCACCACCTCCATGTTACATGAGGAAATGAGCTGTGACAGTGCCGTCTGTCCCAGCTGGCAAGTGACAGGAGTCTCCGCTTGTCCCAGTCCCCATGTACTCACCCAGTGTTTCCTCATCAGTAGAGGGGTACACATCACAGTTACCAGGCAGTGTGGTAGAGGTACCTGAGGCCGATGGTTAACAAATCCCAATCCCCTTCACACAATGTGGCTTTTATTGACCCAGCAGGTGAAATAGGCTGTTTGCTCCTTTAACCCAACCACTGTTGCCTGGCTAGATCTGATCCTTTGCTCTTGGGACATGGACGCTACCGCCTTGGCCAAGAGTTGTTCTGCTCTTAATGAAACCCAAACTTTTCCAGAACTGGACTCCTACCCTGCTGCTGTGATGGAGACCTGTCTTATCTCTTGTAAAGAATTCCCCAGGGTTGGAACAGACCGACTTGGGGTTGAAAGGACCTTGGAGTCGACTGGAGGCGGGGCCACCCATGTTTGTACACACCCTGGAAGAACAGGCCTGGCTTGGTCTGGATCCTGGATGTCCCAGGTACTAGTGGCTCAATTTCAGACAGATGCACGTTTCTCAGGTGTGGAGTGGGAAGACTGGTTGAGCGCCACCAGGCAGTTTTCTTAAACATGAAACACGGAGTGGGGCAAGGAGCATCCTTTTCTCTCATGCGACCCACCGTGGCGACTGTAGAGACTAGTGCTGTGGCCTGGGCCAGTTTCTCTGCCCTCTCAAACAGGCAGCAACAAAATCACAAAACACTCATTTTCAAATCACGTATGGCTTCTTCGACCCCATCAAATAACTTTATTCACACAATCGTTCCTTAATTTACAAAGCCTCAGTCATTCATACACATTAGGGGGATCCACAGTGTTCAAGGAACTTAAATATAATGTATCATACCAACCCAAGTAAACCAAGTACAAAAAAATATTCATATAAAGTTGTTCACACGTAGGTCCTAGATTACCAGCTTCTGTGCAAAAAAAAAAAAAAAAAAGATTTATTAACTAGTATTTGAAACTAACTTTGTGCCTGGCTTAAAACCTCCCTCACACCCAAGACTATCCCAGTGAACGTTAGGAAGTAGGTAAAACAGCCTCCCCTGCTCAGATGGAAAGAAGCCTCTGGACCACAAGATTTCTTCAGAATGTCCCTAAATAAGCTCTCCTTCTCCTGTGGCCTCTCTGGAAAAAACACGTGGGGCCTCCTGATACCCTCTGCAATCCTAGCAGCCCTCAGGCAACCAATGGTACTGGACTCACTGTGGTGATGGCTATGGATGCCAGTGTCGCTCCTACTGTTTACTCTCCAAGAACTTTCCAGGAAAGAGCCCCCTGCCACCCACATGTCAAGGAAGGGCAAGGCAGGGCAGGACATGGACCTGTGCTGACCAGAACACCACCACGCCCCAGCATGGGAGGGGGCAAAAGTAGTAGCTCTGGGCCTGTGGGACCTGGAGAGCTGAGTGGAGAAGCACGGCTGTTCTGAGATTGCTGGGTCTTAAGAGGGCCAGCAGCTGTCTGTCTGGGGACTGCCAGGTGCCTTAGGAGAGGAAACCAGTCATAGGGAAGGTGAACCAACAGATCCACCAGGAGCGAGAGCCACCAGTGCCCCGCAGGGCATGGGACAAGGGGCTTCTGCAGAATGGGTAGCCGAACAAACTTGTGGACATGGCTAGAAGGGGCAGCATGAAGCGAGCTAAGGGCAATCAGGGAGTGGCAGCCTGGTTCCAAAAGATGCCCTGAGGCTAAAACCCAGACATCCATCCTTTAAAGTTCTGTAAACAGCCAATGGCTTAAAAATTTCCCACAAGGCCAGCTCTTTTCCTTTTCTTAGAAAAAGATTCAAGCAAAAATAAATCTTATTGCTCCAAACATTGGTTTTTTTTTAGGATAAAAGACAAGTGATATGTTGAGGAGCTAAGACTCTTGGAAAGGAAAGACAGAGGTGGGGAATGTCCAGGGCAAGAAGGCTGGAAGGAAGGTGGGCAGTGGTCTTAGCACCACAGGGCCAGGGAGCAGAGGAAGTGACGTGCCTTTGCCCCTGCCCCAGGCTTCTGTTTTTATTTTCCTTAGGGCCACCACTGGCAGTGCCCTAAAGGAGGCCAGGCCCTGCCCAGGGTAACCTCTCCACCCAGTGTGGGCACACTTCTCCTCCAGCTGTAAACAGGGTATTTCTTAAGTAAACATTTAATACACTCCCAACTGAAAGGCAACCCCTGTCAGGATGGGAGGAAAAAGTCTCCATGGCCTGTCCCCAAGGCCCTGGGAAAGAGACGAGGCCAAGGCCTGCATCCTCAGGCCCCAGTCCCCAGAAGGGGGTCAGATGGAACCAGACTAGAAGGAGCAGACAGTGGCACCCTCCTGGCTAGAAGTAAGAGGCAGGAGGGGGCTGCTGGGGAATACGAGGCGGAGTGCACCCATCTGCAGCAGCTTTTCTGTCCTGGACTAAAGCTGCTAGCTTGAGTGCCCCGGAGTGGCTGAAGGATGTGTGTCTGGCTACAGCCCGTAAGAAGAGGTGTAGTGGGGGGCTGTCATCCTGTAGCTGAGTGGAGAGGGAATGAGTGCAAGTGACAGATGGACAGACAGGGAGAAAGAAGCCCCACTTCCAGCTGAGCCAGGAGGGGGACAATGGAATAAGGCACTATGATCTGTTCCACTGTTTCTCTCTCTGATGGGGTACTCAAGTCCAGACCTATGAGGCCCGAGGACAAGACAGTTCCTCCAACAGGATATCCTTTTCACAGACCCAAGGAGAGGAGAATGACTGACTGCTGTTACACGGTTTGCAAATTCCTAGAACTTGGAGAGGTCTAACAAACTTGGTGGTGCTGACGTGATGCCCCATAGAGCTGCTGACAGGCCAGAAACTCAGGTGGGCAAAGGCAGGAAGAGGAAGCAACAGAAGAGGAAGCTGATTCCATCAAGGGAGGGAGGAGAGTAGCTGACCCAAGGATGACCCACTGACCACATCAGTGCCAGCTTCCACCTGGCTGGTTGGGTCCTGCAGTGGACAGAGTAGATAGGGGGCAGGAGAGAGGCGGGACAGGCACTTGGGGCTACACAGCTGCCCTCACTTGAGCTAGGCAGGAAGTCCTGCCACCCAGCAGGAACAGGCTGGGAGTGCTGGAGGATAAGGGTACAGGGAAGAGACTTCCCCCACCAGGCTGCCCGCTGAAAGAAAAGTACCAAGGGAAAGCACTACAGACTCAAGACCTTATTCAGACAGAGCCTAGAGACAGGCAGAGCAGGAGAAAGTGAGAGGCAAAAAAAAGCAGGTGACTTGCTGGGCCCAAGCCCTCATCAGGGAATCCAGAGCCTGGGGACAGCCAGGGAGTGTTGGGGGGCACCAAGTTTGGGGACTGTTTGTCTCATATGCTTAGTACAGACAGCTGCCTCACAGGAGGCCAGGGTGGTAGGGCCAAACAAGAACACACACTACAGATTAGGGGACACTGCTGCCTCAACCCTCCCAACTGCAACTGAGTACACTCACGGGGCTATCTGAGAAGTCAGACACAAGACAAGGGACAGGTCACCATGGTGGACCACAGCCCGGGAAGGGAAGGGCTGTGTTACTACCTGCAGTCCTGTAAACACAGCCAGCCATCTGCCCAAGAGGAGGAGAAAGTCTTGGTGCCCAGGGCCTAAGAAGGCTGAAGAGTGAGTGGCCAAATTGGGTGCGATGTTGGGCTGGTCCCTTCCACACTCTCTGGGCTACAGGACTGCTGCTTGGGAAGAATCCCCACCTTGGTCACACAGTAACCAAAATATCCTCCAATTATCTCCTCCCATCAATCCTATGTTTGCTTAGGAACAATGAACAAAAATGAACATGAACGATTCCTTTTCCCTTTGCCAGTGCCCCCAATCCACTTGGCTAGAACGGGGTGAAAAGTCTGGAAAAGACCTGGGACAGCCAAGTGCACATCCAGATGGAGGGTAACACAGCAACCCAGCAGAGGCTACAAGAGCACTGTCAGTGGGAGGAAGGGTGGCAACACACGAAGACAGCGGTGGTAGGGTTGCAGGGGTCACAGCCAGGATACTTTAAAGTGGCAAGGACCCAAACAGGTCCCTAACAGCCTCAGGGGCTCTGTCTGGCCTGACCCATCCTACTTGGGGCAGGTCCTTCTCTTGCATTTACATTGTGGGTGGGCACCTAACACAAAGTCCCTGGGGTAAGGGAGATGGCGCTTGATAGTGTCTGTTACTGGATGTGACACTGTGGACCCTGCACACAGGGCATACCCTTCGCTGCGAGGAGACGATGGCAGCAGGCAGTTCAGGAAAAGTTGTCTGTCATGGTAGGGCCATCTGAGGGCACCCTGGGAAGACGATGGTCCAGGAGGCAGCAGGTGAGGATGCTGCCCTCACAGTGGGGCCGGTGCCTATGAAGACCCTGTGTGACCTAGGCAGAGGTTTGGCACAACAGTCCTCATGGAAGGTAGGCCTGTGGAGTTGGGGTGGGCTATGGTCACTCTCTACCTCTTCCCTCGGGCACATAGTTATATAGGGCAGAAGAGAGGACCAAGTTCCACCACTGTGAGTCCTGCTGTGGCCTGGGGCTGCCAACAGCTTAACAGAGAACCAAACTGGCACTTCTGTCTCCTTCTGGAATCCTCCTGGCCAAACCCTGGTTGTCTTCTTCCAGGTGGTTGTGTGACTCTGAAGCAGCCCAAGGGCAGCCAGGACTGGCCCACCAAGGAGTCCAGCAGTTCCCATATTCATGTCCCATTCCAGGAGAAACTCCGAAATTCTTTCTGGGGTAACAGGTCTTCTCTGGGAAGTGAGATGCTATAAGCAGAACTGAGAGATGTGTAAAGAAGACAGAGGGAAAATGAAGGACAAATCCAAACTTGCTCTCTAACCCCTTATTAAAAAACAAAAAACAAAAAGGTACACATATGCTTTATCCACACTGAATTTCTTTAAAGAAATGGTGCCTGTCAACAGCATAGCTTTCTGTTCTTCGGAAGTCTGGATGGTTTAAATTAAAGAAGAAAATGGGGGTGGGGGAAAGGCAAAACTAAAAGCGGGGGGTGTGGGTGTGGGGATAAGGACCCAAACAAAAGCTTCACATTGCCGGAGATCCAGCTGTCGGGAGATCGCCAACCAGTCAAGCCACCACCTGTACCTCTGCCGTCCTTTGTGAGACATGATGAAACTGTGGGTCCCGAGGGATCAACCTGGAAGACAGAAGGCAGGCGAGGAGTGGACACTGATCAGTGGGTTAGGGGTGCAGCCCCCAACCCAAACTGACTCAGAAGCACTTAAGTGTGCCAGGGCGGGGTTTCCAAAAAATAAGTACTTACACAGAGTAAATCAAATGCCATTAAAACGACCCTGACACTGACACCTGATTTCTCAAGTAAGGAAACTGAAGTGTCCAAGGGGACAGTGACTAAGGGAAGAGGGAGTCCAGGCTAAAGCTACCAGTCTGATCACAAGTCTCATGCACACCTCATTCCCATCCCAGCTTCCTGGCACCCTAAGAAGAAAGGCTCCGCAGGACCCCATCTGGCCAGCTGACCTGAGGATGCTGACGGACTAAGTTCAGTCTTTTCTTGTCACTCTTCAACTTTCTCAAACTTTTCTTATCTTACTTTACAGGTGAGGAGACTAAGGACCAGACTCTGAGAACTTTTAGCTGCCTGCCAAGGTCCTAATGAGACCTGGGTCCCAGCCCCAAGCTCAGAAATGAACTCAGACGGGACTTCCTCGCTCTGCCCACTGCTGGGGCTAGACAAGGGCTCTGGAGCCAGAACTGTAGCTCAGAAACAGGCTTTTCCACTTGACAGTGGGCAGATTTGAGCCTTCTGTTCTGGTCTCATCACTTGTACCTATGTCAGAGGTTACTGGGAAGATTACATGAACTAATACAGTCATTCACGGCTTAATGACCAGTACATGATATGAAAAACGTGCTGTTTGAACTTCACACAGTGTACTTACACAAACTAAGATGGCTATGATGCCAGTGAGAGATATGATATTATGGGACTGCCATTCTTGACACTGTCATGCAGGGCACAACTGTACCTATAAAACTTACAAGAGTGCCTGACTTTGTTGGCTGTTGTTTGGCAGCACTTTGGTACCAGGACCCAGTAATACACATGTCAGGGACAGGAACTTACTCTGGCAGAAACCTAGAACACAAAAATCTACAGAGATTAGTCGTGGGCTGGCCCCACACTCCGAGCCTCCTAATCGGAGCTAAGTATAGCGCTGACCCAGGTAGGACTGCCCACTAGAGCAGGGCCCCACCCTCCCTGTATACGGAGCCACTGAAGAAACTCTAAAGTGTCCAATTTCCCCTGAGTAACCCTTTGCCTGTGAGCTTACAAGCCCCGGCCCACTCTCTGAGAAGTGGATGAGAAGCGGAGCCTCCCAGCACCACACCATCTCCACTGTAAAACTTGCACCCATGCAGTCTGATGACACTGGCCCACTGTCCTCATCTCTTGGAGAGGCAAGCAGGGTTGTGTAATTAATACTGGAAAATTTACCTCCTGTCAGTTTCAGTCTATTCCTTTGAAACTTGGGCATCCTTTTTTGAGGTCTGAGTGGAATGACAGTAGGTACCTGGCCTACAATAGGTACTGATACAGTTGATGAACCCACCCCTTCTCAGCCATTGTCACTAGTTGGACAATGACCACTGTGTATTTAAATGGGGCGCAGCCCTCAGCAATTCAGCCATCAAAACTGCTAGTGGCTGGGTGTGGACTCCATGGGAAAGATGCCCCCAAACCCCAAAGCCCCTTGTTTCGTCTAGAAAAGCCTTTGGGAAAGCAGTCTGGCAATATGCTTTTAGGGCTTTAGAGGTGATTGGACCTGGTGGTCTCCAATTCCACTCCTGGAAGTCCAGCTCCCCTGATAACACCAAAATGGCAAAGACTTTGTGGATAAAGATCTTCATTGCCTTGAGTTATGATGAAGTAACTTGCAGGTCCCAAAATAAGGAATAAGTTAAATGATCCAGCAACTCAATGACACCCTGTAGAGGAAATGAGATAGCTGTGTGGTGTTCTAGACTGTACATCACAAGTCTGTCTCTAGGTTAAACGGAAAAGAGTAACTGTCTGGCCTAAAGTATGTTTGTTCCCCAGTTTACACTCGAGTTTAAAGCCCACTGAGGTAATGGGGATGTCTGTGTGTGTGTGTGTGTGTGTGTGAGAAAACTTAATCTCTAATCTAACCAGAGTGTTTAGATGGGAGGGATCTTTGGGAAGAGATTAGGAGCCGTAAGGGTAGAATTCCCATGACTGAATTTTAAGAAGGTGCGACACTCATGCTCCCTATCTTTTGCCGCTTGATGGCGTGTATTGCCTTGAAACTGTCAGCAAGGTAGCCATCACCAGCTGTGGACCTTCCACCTGGGACCAGAAACATGAGCCAAAATAAAGCTCTTATTTTTATAACTTACCCAGTTTGTGATGATGTGTTATAAGTAACAGAATGTGGACTAGGACACTGTGACTATGTAAAGCATCCCCGCCACACATGCACGCACACCACCGTAGGAAAATCTGGCAAGCGATACACTGAAATTCCCCCTTTCCCCACTTTTGACTTTAATACTCAACCCATATCACACTGTTAGCCTTGATTGTTTAATGGCAAAAATAATGCATTTTAATGAAGAAAATTAACAAAAAGGTCCAGGTGTGGGCTCCTGTCTGAGATCCTCCGTACTATGGGCAGTGGAGAATTCTCCTCATCTGGACAATGAGAGATTGGATATGTGATTCCTGCCCCACTGGTCTGGGGAGGGGGACCCAGTGTCTCTGTCCAGAGTGGAAGTAGCTGACACATACACCTGAGAAGTATATATTCCAGAAAGAAAAGAGATTTCTCAGGTTTAACCTTTTACTCTGCTGCTTCTGCTCCCCTGGCTAATTCCCCTCAACAAAACCCACTGTGTGTTTTGATCCCAGTTTTTGACTTAGGGGAAGAAACGAGCACTACATGCAATCCTTTTTGACCAAGGCAGCCATCCCAAACTCCAAATTAACCTTGCCTCTTGCTTTCTCCCCATACTTGCAGCAGATGAAGATCAAGAAACAGGGAGGTGCTTGTTTAGGTGAACTCTCACCATCTAAGCATTAAGACCTTCTGAAGGAAGACAGAAGCACAGGAAACTGTAAGGTCTCTCATGTATCTGCTAAGACGTATCAACATCCCATTTCCTCCTCTCAGGCAGGACTCAAATGCCTAACACTAACACCTTTTTCAAAATGATGAGAAATGGCAACTAAAAAGCACAGAGACCATGGGTCTCTTTTTACATAATGAACTAGTGGGACAGGATGTGCCTGCAGAAGGCCAGGCCCCACCCCAAAGCACCCTGCAAGAGCACTGGAGGCATCAGCATGTAACATGACTGAACACAGGTCCTCTGCCAAGATATGAAGCTGCCATCTCCATGACCTCTCCCCACCCTCCAGCCTGGCACTGGCCCTACTCTCCTGACCGAAGGCTACAGGACTGCTGCAGGTCTGAATTTGGCTCTCCCTTTGGGTAGCGAAAAGGAAAATATGAGACTCTCTGATACAGAGAAGACCTTGGGTTCCTCTCCTGTCTTCCACTGGAGAGGGTCCACAGCACAGCAAGTTCATGCGAAGATGACAGAGACCCTTTCCACTGCTTGCACAGAAGTGACATGGATCACAGGGCTCTGGCTTAAAGCAGCCCACCCTGCTGAGCACTTGATGGCACCATAAACAGTCTTCATCCCAGGCTTGGTGCCCCCCACCCCCAGCAGATGCCCAATCTCAGCGCCCGGGCTGCCCAGGCCGCAGGCTTGCCTTGTTCTACCAGTGGAGCTTATACTGTTGACCAGAGCACTCAGGAAAGGCAAACCACACTAGTTGGGCAAAATGAAAAATACTGCTGTGATAAGCCTGAAAGTGTCATCTGTAGTTTACTTTGTGATTATTGTGAGGATAGTTTTGGCCAGTTTTACCATAGGAAAAGGCCCAGAGAGCTGTCGCAACTTGGCTCACATAACAGAGCTGGTGAGCAGTAGGCCCAGCACTGAACCACACTATTTCAGCTTTGCTATCCAAGGCCTTCCCACCAGGGCAAGCTCCCCTGTGTGCTTCAGAGCCAGGACAGCCACGGGCTCAGACAGCTGGCATCTGGCATGGTCTTGGGGCAGGAGACATGGAAGGTTTGCTGACAAACTCACCCCACCTTATTTCTTAACTCTTGACACTGCAAACATGTACTGAGGACTTCATATGAGCCAGCAAGTTCTAAAGGCTTTATAGGTAGCAGCTTCTTACAACGCATTCTCATCATTGTGGCCCAAAAGAAACCAGATGGTTTACATTTCCTGCCTCAATTTACCGAGCAACCCTAAGAGGTAGGGGTTATGGTCAGCCCAATCCTAAAGAGCTGAGGAAAGTAGAACTCTGAAAAGAGTCACACAGTGAGAAA
This sequence comes from Dasyprocta punctata, assembly GCA_004363535.1. Lineage (NCBI taxonomy): Eukaryota > Metazoa > Chordata > Mammalia > Rodentia > Dasyproctidae > Dasyprocta > Dasyprocta punctata. Next base: position 68,520 of record RJWM01003910.1, on the reverse strand, counting down.
GTGGTAGAGGAAAAAGTTCCAAACCCAGGTTGGGCTCACTCCTAAAGCTCTGCTTTTAACATGTGACTTTGTAACAAAATCCCTTCCTAGAGAGACAAGAAGAGCTTAAAGCCCATTTAATCCCAGCATTTATAAATAGATTCACTCAGAAAAGGGTTCATGGAAGGCTTAGCTTTGGTGCCCCTGCTCAGGTCTGGCACTCAGAACACTAGGAGTGAGGCAGTGCCAACCAGACAGTAAGCAGCCTTCCAGCAAGTTCCTTTGCCAGTGAGCAGCTGTCTGGTCTGTCCAGAGTCTGGGGAACCAAACTGTTCCCATTCAGGTTACTGGCAGCTTGAGAGCTGGGGAGAGCTGAGGTGAGCAGTTGATACAGATGGACGGGCTCACGATCACCCCCTGCAGACTTGGAACATCTTGGTAAGGAATTATCCGTTACTCTGAAAGTACAGCCGATGTCAAAGTCATTTCTTTGAGTGGATGATAATGAAAGTAAACAGGAATGGTAGCTCCCTACCCAGCATTTCAAAGGTATTGTTTTAATGAAAACAATATGAGTCTGGTAACAACAATATTTAAATACCCCTGGGAGTCACACCTACGTCTGAAGCACAGCATCCTCATAACCAACAATGCTCTACTGAGAATGGGCACAGGCTTATGGCACACACTCGAGGGTTCAAGTCCAAGCTCTGCCACTCACTACCACTTCTATAATCTGAGTCTTCTACTAGAAAATGTGGTGCCACTTATCCCTGGGGTTTGCTGTGGAGTAAGAACTAGAGTGAATTACCTGTAATTGCACCACGTTTGGAATGGGAACACTCATTTATCTTCTTTGTTGTTATCAGACCTATTTGCTGAAGTGTGACAGCCACTAATAAAAGGGCAGATCAACTCCCAGGTGACCAATGGCGCCTGTCAGAGGTGGGCTCACATACCAGTCTGTAGGCCTGAGTGAGTCCCACCTGCTAGCAAAGTGGACAGGGACATAAAGCGATGGTGATGCCAGCTGGACTCTTGTATACATTTCCTTTCTCTTCTGAACATGCATACCTATCTGTGAAAGTTCTCTCTGCAGGTGGGGAACTTCAGTCTTGGAGGTTACTATCAAATTATGAAAGGCTGGTAAGTAATTAGCCAAGTAAATGGTAAGTGGCTGACTGGGACTCCAACCTAAAGCTGGTTTTCTCTAGTCCACCCTGCCTCTCTCCTATTTAACAGAAAAGAAAGTCATTTGGTTAACACGCTGGCAGATGAAGATGTAACAATAACTCAATGAGTGGGATCATTGGGTAAGAAGCCAAGAAGAATTCACTCTTACCTAGGTTCTCCTACAGTTTTTTATGGTGATTCTGTCACTACAGATACCTGGGAGACGCTAGATACCATGTGTGGCTTAATCTGCAAAACCTCCTTTGGCTAGACAAATGTTCATGTAGGAGTTATCCCCATTTTACAGATGAGCAAGTTGAGGTGTGGCTTATTAAGTTTTAGTATATCACACTGTGGAGCAAGCATGCATGAGAGGCAAGGTCGTCTGTCAGATATACAGAGGGCAGCCTTCTCCTTCATGGAGAGAAGAGATTTGTGGAGTAGGATTAAGCTTCTGGTTCTTAGTTAGACATCAACACAGCAGTGCTGGGGAAGTAATGGCCAGGGAGCCAAGCTTCTGATGCAGTGTTTCCAAGGCTGCACTAACAACTACAGTGCTTAAAGTTGGGCAGAACCAGGAACAACTGTGCTGTGAGTAGCCCACAGTACAGCACCCAGGTGTCCTGTGGTTGGGCTCAAAGATGAAGGGCAGAGATGGTGAAAGGGAGAATACTGTCTTGGGCTTCACATCAACTGAAAGCCCTGGTGTCAGGGAGAAGGGGAACAAGACAGGCTCATGCCTTATGGTCTCTGAGCCCTAACCAGGAGGCCAAAGCAAGACAGTTTGCTCACAGGGCAGATACTGAGAAACAAGTCCCGACTGTGGGGGAGGACAATGCAAAGAGTTACTCTATCAAGGGTGTGGAAGCAGAAAGACCCCAAATTTATACCTCCCCTCCCATTTACTAGCTCTGACCTTTATCAAATCAAGGCCCCAAAGCCTTGGTGTTCAACTTAAAACAAGGAAATGCTTACTTTGCCAGATGAATACCAGTAACAGCACATGTAACAGGTATAGTGTAGCCAGAGGTACTTAGTAAGTCATAGCGGTATCATATCTAAAAACATAAACGAAAAACAAAACAGAAATCCCCTAATAGTTACTTGTGTAGGAAAAAATTCCAGGCAAGATGATTTGGCCTCAAGTTAGTTTTTTCTTAAGGTGACAGACTCTTTGGGCGCTAGCTCTTAATTGTCCGATGACTGCCTGTCCCCTATAGCTGTCACTCAACAGAAGTCAGCCTTCCAGGCCCCTCCACGCACCTCTTCCCAGGAAGCATATCCAGAGGATCCAGTCTTTCCTGGCACTCAGCTCTCCAGCAACAGGAACCACATACCTCAGTCGTCACTAACCACGCTGGAGGTGCTACCTTACCACTCGTGACTACAAGCTTCTGCAAGCACAGTCCTCTGCTTCTCCTAAGCCTCTCCATTACCAAGCAGTGCTGGGCTTTTTAGGAGGAGGTCAAAGGCTGGGTGACTGGTAGAAACTGTGAGTTGTACATGGCAATATAAAATTAATTTATAAATTTCACAGAATCATTTATTCAATATGACAGCATCTTAACACAAACTATGGTTATAAAAATCCCTGTCTTTAGTTGAGTTCCCACTTCTCTGCCAAATCCCCTGCACAAACTCCCAATGAACATTTGAGCAGCTAGGTGTGGAGACGGACGCTTGTCTTTACCCAAAGGGCTGGCTACTCCTCCATGCTCCCATAGCTGGTAAGGGATAGGGCCAAGACTGTGTCCAAGCCTGACAGCTTGCTATCTTTCTGCCTTGACTCAGTGATGTTCCCGCTCACGCCTTAAGAGTTGGGTGGGAGAAATGAGCACACGGGATCGTGGATTTTCTCCACATTACAGAACCCATGGGTTACAGAATCAGAATCAGAAAGTTCCCGTCTCTACTCTAGCGCTCTCCACTGCTCTTCCCTTACCAACTTTTCAGCAGGAGGTCCTCCCTCAAAGAGAAAAAATACCAAACTGTCTACACATATTTTTCTGTTTATGTGACAGGGCCCTTGAAATTCAGGCATGGTGGTGGGGGTTGGCTTGGCTTCAGATTACAGGATTATCCAAGGGGTTGGTGACCAGAGCAGAGTGAGGTGAGAGATTTAGGTTTGATGTAAAATTTTGGATTCCCCAAGACTTACGATGCGTGGTCTCCTCTCAGGCCTAACTATCTGCAAAATGGGAAAAAAATACCTACTACCTCCCCTTTGCCAGCAAGCTCAGGAAGACGTGGTGGAGTTTTGGCTGGGGCAGTGGAAGACTCTCAAATACATGAAGTGTTGGCAGAGAACTGAGCACTGGCTTTGGCACAGCTAGGGGTCTCCCTTTTGCCTAAGAAACCCTAATCCATCTTCTACGCCCCGTGGGCTTATTATGCGTGTGCAGAGGCAGTCCTATGGACCCTGTAAGGCACAGTCACGCAAACTATAACTGCACAAATACAATCTTAGGGGTGGGCTCCCAAGTGGCAACCTATTCAGAGATGCTAAAGTAAAATGCAGGAAAATATTGAGAGCCAAGAGGATCTGTGTAGCTTCCTGATGTATGCAAGCAAAAACTCTTTAACTAGCAAGCAGCACTGAATAATACAACCTGTGCGCTTCAGGTGGAGGGATCAGTGAATGTTTAGGGTAAGGAAGACTTCAGCTCACAACACCACAGCCTCCCTAAGGGGAGGTGGTGAGGTTCCTCTTCCTAAAGGTTCAGTCAGAGCCTAGGATCCTCCTGAGAGGGAATGAACACCATGGACCAGCAGTGGGCTCTATGTCCCATCAAATGATATTCAATCCACAGTCCACTTTCTACACTGAGGATACACAGCTGGCTGGCCAGATGTACCGCAGGGTGTGACTTGCTGAGACAAGAGGGTGTGAGCAGAGCTTAAAGCCAAGATGTTATGCTGCCACAAACACATGTCAGCTTTATCTCAAGTATGCCAAAAAGTTCAGTCTGGGCAGTGAATGATTCTGTGCCCATTCCAACAAGCAGAAGCTCTTAGGAATAGAGACTTGATCTCATTATAGCTCTGATCACGTCAACACCACTAACTCAATATTACTTTAAACCTCCTGATTCCCTGGAATATGCTGCCAATGCTAGTTAAGTACTAAAAGAATCACTGGGGAAGACTGAAATTGTAGAGGTAGAGGTCTCTGTGGTGATCAGCAGTAGGCAGGGCTGCACACTGAGTTATCTGACTGAGTCTAAGAGCCCAGACTCATTGAAACCTGGTCTCTCTGGGAAGCCAGACCCCTGGCGCTGGGCTTGGTGGCTTCCCTTAAGCACCTTAGTTGGTAAACAGGTCCTGGGGAAAACTCAAAACCAACTGAAGGGAACTTTTTGTCCCCACAAACAGCGGCAGTAATTGGCAGTTAGCTATGTGGATACCCTAACGAACTCCCTTCCTCTACTTATTAAGCATGGGTTGAAATTAAAGCTGCTAGTTGCCTCAATTGGCCCCCATAGGGATAGTTCAGCTGTGGCTGCTGTGATTAGCAAGAAAGGGCTTGGGGGAAAGGCTGGGATACTGGGAATTACTCTAAGGGCCCTCTACCAGGAGAAAGATGTTCAAGTCCCTCTGCTAGCTAGAAGAGGTCACTCTTCCATATGGAGGCAGGACAATTTGTGGTTACAAAAAGAAAGATACAAACAAGGCGGCGCCCACAGAGTAGTCTGGGTAAAGGGAGACCATATGGAGTTCTGGTTACAGCAATTGGTCCAAAGTCAGTATACACAGGGACACAAATGAGGTACTTGCTAAGGGGTTTGGAACCTTTTCAAGAAGAAAGGGTACCACAAACTGTTAGGAAGAAGTCAAATGAAAACACATGATAAGCTTATCAGGATTTGGCAAAAATGGAACAGGATGAGTACATACACTGAGACACCATTCCTGGATTTGCTGTATACAGGCTACAACTGCAAAGGGGACAGTGAGGTGAGCACCATCCTGCATCTGGGGTCTGGAGAAGGTAGACAGACCACTTGCCCAAAGTCAGTCAGCTAATAAGTGGCAGAGCAGAACACTGGTTTAAACCTAGGCTTACCAGTCCATCAGGTTCAATGATGAGTCCTGTGATGTCTTGATATCATTATGGAAGCACAAGAATTTCAATCCTCTAGACAGTGCCCTTTCCTTCTTCACAGGCTCATAAAGGCCGCTGTCCAGTCTCACACCTTCTGGAGCCACTGCCAGGTACAGCATCACATCTCCCTCCCTCGGGGGGTGCTGACAGTTCACCCTTCACTGTTCCTGACTCACCCTCCTAAAACAGCCTTGCACAGCACCACCCACCCACTCAGCCTGCCCCACCTACTCACAGGATGAAGTTCAGGCTCTGGGCAACACAGTGCCACTTAGCTTTGAACCCTGGCCTCCATGTGAACACAGCAGGGACACTCTTTCCTCACATTTCCCATGTTCTACTTGTGGTCATGCTGACCCCCTGCTGTAGCCCTTGACAGTCAGCTGTATGGCCAGGAACAAATCACTTTCTCTCTGGAAGGGTGCAGGGGTTGGAGAGGGTGGGAACATTGATACAGAGGACACAGGTAAAGATTTTACATGACAAACAGAGCTGGGCGTAGTAATGCATGCCTGTACTCCCAGCAGAGGCAGAGACAGGAGCTCCAAAGCCAGCCTGAATTACACAGTGAGACCCTGTCCCAAAAAACCAAAAACCCCAAACAAGGTAAACAGTGGGGAGTACTAAGTCTGGCAAGCAGCTCTAGCTCAGTGAGATCTGATGCATCCCACCCTCTCTATCTCTCCTATGCCTCACCATGATAACAATGCCAGTTTGGTCTAAGCCTGCTTTTTCCTACTCAGAGAAATAGCAAATGCAGGGCTACCAGCAAGCTCTGAAAGCTCTCTATGTGCATGCTACATGAGTGCAAAAACACACCTAGGAGTTCCTGGGTTCCATGGGAGAGATCTGCTTCTCCCTGTACCCTATGTATTATTCTTCCAAAGTGTGGACAGACAGTTCAAGGAATGACCTTGAAGACCCCTCCCCACTAGCTGAATGTCAAGTTAAGGCTGTAAAGCCAGCCCTCAGCTTCTGGTACTTTCACTTAGAAACCTGAAGACAACTAGGACCAGACTTTCTTCCTTCAGCTCTACTTCCCTACATTCCTTGCCTTAACTCAAAATAGAAAGAATTTCCAAATTGTAAATTATAGCTGATTCTCAAAATTAATTTTATTATAGCCAAGCAATCATGCTCCTGGTGTTACATAACTATTAAAAATAAAATAAAAAGAGCAAAAAATGCTGTTGCTAGAAAGCTGCTCCATGGCGAAACCATCAGGCTGCCCATATGATTAGACCGTCACAGCTTTTCAGTTCTAAAAAGTAAAACACAAAAGGAACAAAACTCTGTGTTCTTGAGACCTGGTTATAACAGAGTGCATACATATGCAAATAAAGACCTAAGAGTCAGATACATCAGTCACCTAATGAGAAACTGATTACAAAGTAAGAATAAAACAACAAAATTGAGTCAAATATAAAGTCAGGAACAGAGCCCTGGGTCCCAGAGGTCATTCTACCCATGCCTATGAAGGTGCTGCACCTTCAGCACCAAACTTGAGATCCCTCCCCACCCCAAGTCTCTCTCCCTTTTGCAGTGGTTACTACCTCTTAAGAGTTTTCTGCTCCACTGACAGTTACATGAGCCACAGACCAAGAAGATACCCCTTCCTCATGGCCCTAATTCAGTCCATCTGAGACAGCCCTTTAGAAAACCCCAAAATTTACCCTGTGCCATTTCCAGTGCCATGTCCCCTAACCCTGGCAGCTAGGACTTCCTAACTGGGCTTCCTGCTTCCACCACGCTTGCCCCTCTTCAAGTCTACTGGCCACACAATAGCCAGTGCGATCCTTTCAATGTGCAACCTTTTGCCATGACCTACAAAGCTGCCCTGATCAGGCTCCTGTACCCTTCTGGCCTTACCCACTGTGCCCACAGGGCTCCAGACAGTTCCTTCCTTCTCTCCTGGGCAAAGGCCAGTGTCACCCTCACAGAAAAACTCTGATTCTCTTGGGTAAATCTCTTATTTTTCTGCTATTTTCTTTATCCATTTCCAACTGATATTGTTTCTGCAGTACTTCTTTCTGACATGTCTCTCTAAGTTTACCTTGGGCCAGGCCTATTTTTTCACCAGTGTATTACAAGCACCTCAATAAAAAACTAATAGACTTGTCTGATGTGTGTCTTCTCCTTTTCATTAGAAGGAAAAGGAGGGCAGTGTAGGAACGAACACACACTCTGAGATACTACCAGTATTTCTAGCTTTGTTTGGCCAAGAACTGGTATGAAAGGATAGCAGGATCCAACATCTGTCAACTACCTGTTGCATGCCTGGCATTCCTTTATTACCTTCATATTTGTGGCAACCCCTACATAAGTGTTAGTGACCTCATTTTTCCAAAGGACTCCAAAGCCCAGAATGGTGCCCAGGGCTTAAATGTACCAAGGTCAGGAGCTATGCATTTCCACAGCCCAAACCAGGCACACAACAGGTGCTCAGTCTAAGCCTGTGGGATGAAAAATGAAGTTTTCTAGTCAAGATTCAAAGCCTATGCATCACAGTATCACCGCCCCATGTGTCCTACTCTGTCTCAATTTTCCCTTTCTCTAGGGGTGATCTCCCTATCAACAGACTTTGCTCTTACCCTGTGTTGCCCTCGTGCCACTCAAAGGAGATCATCTTAAGGCATTTTTCATTAGTATGGCTCTGAAGTCTGCTTCCCTGGGACTAGGGAGGCCCACAGAGAAGTTAAATTATTTCTTCCCTCCAGGAGTAGAAGGCCACAGGGCCTCACCTTGTCTTAAATATGTATACACTGAGACTGAGCAAGAAAACACTGTCCTACATCCTAGAGCAATGGTCCACCACTGAATGAGGAACATGCCAGGGTTGGCTGATGGGGAAGAAGGTCAAGAATGGTCCTTCAGATGCCCTGGTTCTCTGAATGAGGAAACCAGAGCTCAAATAGGAGTAGCTTGGCCAAAGTAATAAAAGAATCAACAGTAGAATTACACTGGTCAGGATTAGAACCTTGGGGCCCTCTTGGCTTTCAGGCCTAGCTCAAAGCTTTCAGAGAGTAAAATGATAAAACATGAGGGCCATAGCCTTCATATTAAGAAGATAGTAAGGTGGCAGTTGTGACTTTGCCCTCCCTTGCAAGAATGGCTCCTCAGCGTGTGCATGCATTATCCAGTTTGTGCATGTGTTTGGCCTGAAAGAAAACTCCAAAACCACCTTCCCTAACTTCCAACTCCATAGGTTTGAGGAGGGACCAGAAATGAGCCTTTTAACAATTTCCTAGGTAATGCTGGTCTACAGACCATGTTCTGACAACCACTGCTCTATACATGCTTTTCACTGATGTTGTATGTGTTAGGAAGTGGGATCTAGTGAGGAGGGTCCAGGAAGAGTTTGATATTGGCTTGAAGCTATTTTCCAGATGATGGGATAGTCTTGGCCTATTCTGTAGGAAACTCCTCATGATACACTCAGTTCCTGCCACTGAGGAAATGGAAGCAATCCTCCACCTTCTAAACACAGCTATACTTCACCTAGGGTCAAAGGATAAGACCACACAGACTCCCACTTAGTTTGCTCATAGCATCACTCAAACTGATTCTAGAAGCAGGTAAGAAACTGGAGTTCTCCTGACAGCTGCTACAGGACATCTGCAACAGTAGGATGAAATTGCGCTCTCCAAAGACTTCTGGTGCCACACTGGGTTGGCTGGTACCCAGGCCCTAAGCTCTAATTCCAGGCCAGGGAGGGAGAAGAACCTCTGGACAGTGTCTGTGGTGACATCTGGATTTAACTTTGGGCACTTGGCCTGAATAAATTTTACTGAAGATAAAAGACACCCTGTTGTTTGTGTGGGGTGTGGTATATTCACCTCCTTTCCATTGCCCTATGCAAACCAAGGGTGCCTTCCAAACATTCACCAAATCCAAGCATGCAATCTGGTTACTAACAACAAAGAAGTTTTCATTTGTGACTTCTAGTTCTCTTTATGCTTGATAAAAGGGGTTGGGCTGTGCTGGTAAAAGCCCATGAAATCCACTAAAGTCGTACAGCACTATACTCCTACTTTAAGCCTTAGATTTCAGCTTTCTGGTATGGCATGTTTTAGACATGTTCAAAAAGCAGAATAAAAAAGGAGGAAAAAAAAGGAGAGGGTGTTTCACATGGTTGCTAAGGGTGTCCTTTTCCAAAAAGGATAGAAGTAGAAGCCTAATGAGTCAACTGGCTAGCACCGTCTTGGTAATTTTCCCATTAGAGATGAATAGTACTAAAATCCAACAAGATACACCAAAGCTAACCTGCTTTCCCCATCACTGTCACAGTACCATGTCTCTGGATTAAGGAAAAAAAAAAAAAATCCAGCCACCATTCAAAAAAGACTACTTCCTCTGGCCCCAGATCGAGATCCTTTTCGCTGCCTGGGAAAACAAAAGCATTTCCATTTTCTTCACTGTACACTATTAGGAGCCTAGGTGGTTCCAATCCATTCCTCCTGAGTCCCCAGACATCACTTTCTTTAACAAAGAAACAAAGAAACAAACAAACAAAAATAGAATTTTTTCTGACCTGTGTATGATGTGGGCTGAGTTATCTTTCCCCTGGAACCTCTCACTGAAAGTGAAATTCCTTTAAAGTTGGGAAATGCACTGCAGTGTTTTATGGTATTGATTTATTTTAAACCTGGCTGGCAGTTTTAAGGCCCACTCATGCCTGAGTCCTAGAAATAAATGCTGGTGGAGGTATCACCATGAAGGACTCACTAGAGGAAATGAAAAGGGCCTGAGAATTTGACAGCTCTGCTTAACTATCAAGACAAAACCCTGGGTACTCTCTCCAGACCTGGCTCCACTTATCACCACTTGGGGATTTCACCACAAGAACAGCTGAGAGTACTGCACCCTGAGATGCGACCTCATATTCCACCTGCCTGTTACAAGGTACTCTAAATCATTCTTTAAGAACAGGCCCCAAATACCACCTCCTCCATGAAACCTCTCCTCTACTTCCCTGTCTCCCTGTATTTTGACTGGGGCCATTAAACTGTAAGCTAGGGGACAACACTAGGGTCTACTCAGTGATCAACACCTTCACTGGACAAGAGTCTGCCAGATGCTAGGAGGGCTCCTGTCCACCAAACCTGACCTGGCCTTAGAACATTTCAATCAAGGGTTGCAGGCAGCTCCACCAAGCACAGTAGGCACAAAGGATGACATGCTTGTACACTCAGAATCCCATGCTGGGGAGAAACACAATTACTCTGCCAGTTTGCTGTGGGTGTTCGTTAATTCTGTGAAACAGGATTCTTCTGGGGTTCAAGGGTCCAGACATTAGAATACCTTCTGCTCCTATCCAAGAACTTTTCTCACTGACGGTGTCACAGACAGTTCTGCTGGTACTCCCTCAGTGCCACATGCTTTCCTCGCTGCCCAGCTGTGTATTCTGAGCCTCTCTCTCCAGCATTTGGTTGATTCAAATTTAGTCTGCTCATGCAGCTTCTGCCTCTTGCGCTGCCAGACCCCTCATTATAAGGGTGCCCCACTATCACAGCTGCCACCCTTGCCAATGTCTGAGGCTGTGTCAGGGTACCCCTGGAGGAATCTGCATGATGCTGACTTCATCTGAAGGAGTGGCAGGTGACCCTGCTGTGGTGTGCTTAAGATCAGGTGCCACTCGGGAGGCTGAGGTAGGCAGAGCGTTGTGAGTTCAAGGCCGGCTTGGGCTACAATGCAAGCGAAAAGCCGGCCTGAGCTACATAGTGCGACCCTGCCTCAAAAAACCAGGGCCGGGGAGTTGGCTCAGTGCCTTAAGCACCTGCCCTGGCAGACGTGAGGTTGTGAGTTCAATCCCCGGTGCCGCAAAAAAAAAAAAAAAAAAAAAAAAAAAAGATCAGGTGCCAGACTGGAGGACAACCACAGCACCCTCCACTGAGATCTATGGGAAACCCACCATCTGCCTCAAAGCATAAAAAAGGAGGCAAAATGAACAGTGGATTCTCCAGTCAGATGCAGCCTGTACCAAAATCCTGACTCTCAAAACCTGACAACCTCTGGCTCCCTTATCTGCAGAATTAGGGTATACAACAGAATAGTTAGGAAGGTGATTTATAACAAGAGGAGTGCTTAATTCAGGGCTAGAAATGAAAAAAAGCAGGGTCATTACCCCCCTACAAGTCAGGGGCCCTCAAAGCAGATTTTGGTAATCCACTGCTATTACTGTCAGTGAGTGTCTGTGGCTCCCTGGGGCCAGAGGCAATGGAAGCTGGAAGGAACCCTGAGAGCTCAGGATGCACTACTCACAGCTGGCTAAGTACAAGAGCCCCTGAGTAGTTGCCCAGAGGGATGCTGTCTGGCTGCGGGGAGCCAAGGATGCCAGGGAGGGTGAGAATGTGAGAAGCATCTGGGCCTTGCTGTCAACAGCCCCAGGGCCTGCCTGAACCCTCCCAGATGCTTTCAAGTCCTGCAGAGCTTCAAGGGACAGCTGATCCTTGGGGCCAGAAGCCTCATTACATAACAGCTCAGTTTTGTCCTGCCACGTAGGGGGAACAATCAAGAGATGGCAACATCAGGCCACAGGGGAGCTGCTGGGCTTTACAGAACACCAGCCTTCCCCACCTGGGAAGGAAAACTCCAAAAAATGCCACTAGAGACAGGGCTCCCAAGAGACACATCTCTGTATAGTGGTATCTAGAAGCCACCAGAGTCTTCAGAATTGAAGGCTGAGCTTCAATTTCTTGGGCAAAGAGCAACTAAACACTTAACAATAATTTACTCAGTCATCTCCCTCTGGCCCAGCTCCACGAAGTGCTCACAAGACGGGGTGAGGCAAAGCTGCCAACCCCACTGTACAGAGAGGGACTCAAAAGAGATCAGGGGAAAAGGCTGAGGATCTGTCTGTGTCAAAGAACAGATAATCCATGGCAACAACACCCTGTCCCCAAAAGATCTCTCTACTTTAAGTAAAACTCCTATTCTTAAGGATCTAATAATCCACTTCAGGGCACAGGCACTCCTCCCCCGCAACAATTCAAGGCTCTAGCAAAGACTAAGCTGGGATCAATCAGCTTCTAAGGCGACCACTGATTTCAGCCCCTTGCCAGCTACCTGGGCGCTCATCTGCACTCTGAACTTTCTCACAGCAGAAGAAACTATCTCCTTTCATGGGAAACTTAAGCACCATGCATCTCATGTCCATGTCACCCTTCTCAGGATGCTCAGGCAAAGGTGGGAAGGAAATTCAATATGGTTAATGTTCAATTGTTTGCGAATTCAATTACGAAACGTAAGCATAGACAATTTAGATGATTCAATAAGCCAATGTACCATAGTGGCTAAAGCCATGGACTAAGGCTTACATTCAAATTTAGATTTGGCCCCTTACTATCTCTAACTTTTACCAAGAAATTAGGCGTGACTTCTTTTTATGATGAGAGGCAGCTAACAAGATTTCATCTGCAGCAAAGAATACTTTCCATGACCTCTCAGGCCACATCAACATCTGATTTCCTTCAGCAGGCCTTAGCTACCCACTCCAAACAGACGTCATTCAAGGGTTTGGCCTCAAACAGCCTTAGTAACAGAGGTTTGTGTACAGCACAGCAGTCTTGGCCTGCATGCAGATTCCCTCATCCCACAACACCCTAAGGAACATGTGGGTGGTGGCACCTGGAACATCAGTTTGGCTGACTTTCTGCTGGGGTAAGCTTGTGACTGGCTGGTAGTATCCACTAGGAAATGTCTTCCAAAAGTGACAAAAAAAGAATTAGCTTTGCTGTCTACAAAGCTTGGCAGGGGAGAGGGCTTATACTCAGTGTTCTTCCCAACTCAAGTCTCTGACTCTCTAACCAGCCAGATAATGGCTATCTACACCATAACAATGACTGTAGCTTGTAACATCAATGAATATTTATTAAAAATAAATCATTTTTATGGAACATTTAATTGCACAAGGTAGTTTTCTATATTACCACAAATAGGACTCAATCTGTGCAAGGTCACTTGTCAACTTTCAAGGGAACCCCAACTTTCTAACATGAAGTGCATTTCCTTTCATTATGACAAAAAGAAAAAAACAAAAACAAAAACCCCAAAACTGAAACCATTTAGCCTTGATTTAAATGTTACTCTGAAATCCACGATCTTATACTTGTGAGGTGCTCATGTTAGTACTGGACTGGGTTAGATGTGCTTATTATATGCAGCTAGTCTGAACTGTGATAAGTAAAGCAATCAGGACTCCTAAGTTCTGTTCCTTCACCTAGCACCTCAGCCAACCCCCTTCTCTTTGGTTTCTAGTTACCACCCACTTCTCTGCTAGTCTTCACAGCATCTGTACTACTGGTTCTCAAAGTGCAGGCTTGTAAGTCCGTGAAGCCCAACTTTTTCGTACTGATAACAGAGTATTATTTGCCTTTTTCATTTTCTTTTCTACATACAAAAGAGCTTTCCAGCAGTTACATTATAGTGACACGGCCCAGATTATAATGCAGAAGCAAGTAAGAAACCAGCTAACTACTAAGGGAGCCATTAAGATGTCTGCAAATACATAAAACAATGCTGTTCTGGGCCGGGGATCAGCTCAGTGGCACAGCGCCTGCCTGTTAAGCGCGAGGTTGTGAGTTTGAGTCCCAGTACCCAAAGCTGTCCTGCTTACAATGGTTACTTTTAATTTTTGAAATTATTTTTCATGAAATATACTTATGTAGCTGGTATATCTCTCAGTATTAACATTCAATGCTGCAAATATCTACATATACTCCAAAACCAAAGTTCTCTGGAGTCCTTTTAACAGTGTCAAATGAAGAATCACAATCTGTGCTCACTGTCTCCAACTCTTTCCCTCTCTCTAAAATCTTGTCTGGCTAGGTTACTAACTCTGTAACTCCTAGTCACTAATATCTTCCCATCTGCCAAACCCGATGGTCTTCATAACACTCAACTTACCCAAAAAGTCAAATGCAAATGCCAATTGATTACTTCTTCCTCTTGAAGACTTTTCCTGTAAGGTTCCCTACTTTCTCCCCAGTCTTAATGTTAGGGAGTCCAGAGTTCAGTCACTCCTACAAGGCTGAACCTAACTTTCTTCAGCGCAATCTATTCCTCCTCCAATATCTTCCCCATATCACTTGATAGTGACTTCGCCCTTCTAACAGCTTAGGCCAAAACCTTGCAGTCATACTTAATTCTTTTCTCATACCTCATATCCAATCCACAGGAAATCTTGTTGGCTCTGACTTTAAAATACACCCTAAATCCAATCTCCACCCCTGCCGCTGCAGTCTCAAGTCATCACCACTTTGGAACCGGATTACTACAGTGGCCTCCCATCTTACTCTCTTTCTCCCCTACAGCTTACTTTTGGCACAGCAGATAAAGCGATTCTTTCAAAGAATCAAATGTCACAAAGCTCAAAAAAACATTTTATACAAGAACAAAAGACAAATTCCCTGTCATGGCCTACAAAGCCCACTCTATTTGACTTTTAGTTACCTCTCTTCTCTTTTCCTATGCTCTCATAAGATGACCTGTGTTTTAACTGGGACTTCTAAATAGAATGTAAGCTCATGACTGCAAAACTGTCTTTTCTGCTCACAAATATATCATCTGTGTCTAAAATGGTACCTAGATAATAAGTTTTCTGATAAGTATACTGAACGAGTAAATGGAATTAGCTTTGCTGTCTACAAAGCTTGGCAGGGGAGAGGGCTTATACTCAGTGTTCTTCCCAACTCAAGTCTCTGACTCTCTAACCAGCCAGATAACGGCTATCTACACCATAACAATGACTGTAGCTTGTAACAGCACAAGGTTCAGCTCTAGGCACTCAGCCGGGGGTCCAAGGTCACAATTCTAAGTGCCTTCCCAAGGCAGGGCAAGAAGATAGGTTAATGGTCAAATTGGTACCACTTAAGCCTGGGCATGGTGGTGCAAGCCTGTAATTCTAGCACTTGGGAGGGTGAGGCAGGAGGATTGCTGTGAGTTTGAAGTCAGCCTGGGCCACACAGTGAGTTCAAGGCCAGCCTGAACTGCATAGAGAAAAACCCTGTCTCAAAAAGACAAAAAACAAAGCCAAAACAGTGGTACCACTTTGTGAAATAGGAAGAAATTGTCCAAGTGGAAAGGGGAACTAGGCAGGGGGAAAGGAAGGAAAGGAAAAGAAAAATAATGAGAAAAGGAGAATAATATAGAAACAAAGCTTTGTAAATAAGGAGGGAAAGAGGGGTTGGAGAGGTGAGAGAGGAATGGGGAAAAAAGAGGAACTAAGATATATCATGTACAGGTACAAATTCCCTGATGAATGTGATCATTATGTATATCTAAACTTTATCAATAAACTTAATTTAAAAAATTTCCCCTTAAATGATAAGTCAGTCAATATCAGAGTGAGTGAGATTTTCTCAGCAGACACAACTCAAACCTTGGGGAAGTTATTTGAAGCACCCAAACCTATTGTTCCACTTAGCAGGTATTCCTACATAAACCACCTATTTTTATTCATTTCATCAATACTCAAATGTACACCTTGACAGGAGTTAGCCAAATTACAGACAAGGTAACTTAACAGAATATCCTTTTAATGGTGCCGGCTCAGAATCCCGCAGGCTGGGACAAAGAGGAGCACAGGGGCTTCTATGTATCTACCCCGTGCACACACACATACACCTTGACGATATCTGCCTTCTTACACAGAAAGTCACTGCAGGTGATGTGTACAGGAATCCTGCTTGTGCACTGGGGCTGAAGTGTTGGGACACGTGAAAAGGACACTTTCCTTCCCTACCCCAGGTGGACTTCTTTCTGGTACATACCACCCCACTGAAACTGCTAACAGCATTTGGGCCTTTGACTCTTAGCATCTCTCCTCTGAGATGCACCATCTGAGGGCCTGGCTCCTGTTCCCACCTTCACTGCCTCAACCATCCCACCACGCAGCCTCACTTAGGTCACCTCCCTTGAGAGATCTGCAGTTTGTCTTAAGACTCCATACTACCTTGATCAGGAGATTTACACTTAACTGTTCTCACCTCAAACAGTTTTTCTCTCTTCTTTTCATAGGCTGGGTTAAAGGACCATCCTGGGGGTTTGTAACACCCACATATATTTTTTAGATGTATTTCCATTGATGAATTTTTAATTTTAATTTTGTGAGTTTTATTACACTAAACAATGTGTACTTAACTGGAAAAAATAGCAGAAAAATATTCAATTAAAAAATTGGTACCACTAGTATGGTAGTAATTAGCTGTCTGCATCACAAACTGAATTGTCCAACTCTCCTGAGACACTTAAGGTAAACAAGCTCCTAACCTTCTCTCTTCTTTTCACCTATTTCTCCTAGATGAAAGAAACACTGTGTTTAACTAAAACTTTGCCCTACAAAGCAACACAAATCCCAAGTGTGGATGTCTAAATGGGAGCCCTGATTTCAATTAGTTGTGACAACTCCATAATCCTAACCCAAATTCCAGTCCTTCAAATGCTAACTTTCCTCCTATACCAGGACAAATTTGAATTACATGAGGTCTTTCAAAAATAGAAAAGATGAGATGGAAATAGGAAATGATAGCATAAAATACAATTCAAACACTGGCGAGCCAAACCTTTGGTCTCTAACACAGCACTACCCAAGCTTCATTTTGGAGACAAACTACTCTCCTAGTCACTGGGTGGCATACAAACTGGCCTGGCACAAGGAAGGTACTCAAAAGTGTCTGTGGAATGGGAGAATTAAACCTAGTGACTCACTTCCATGTACGTTCAATGATAACACACAGATAGATCCAGCTCAACTCTGCATGAACCACTTCTACCTGAAAATATGAGCATG
The DNA here is from genome assembly GCA_004363535.1 of Dasyprocta punctata. NCBI lineage: Eukaryota > Metazoa > Chordata > Mammalia > Rodentia > Dasyproctidae > Dasyprocta > Dasyprocta punctata. Next base: position 51,478 of record RJWM01003910.1, on the reverse strand, counting down.
ACAAAGGATTAAGAACTGACCACCATATTTTATACAATGGAGTACTACTCAGCCATAAAGAAGGATAAACTGGAGACTTATCAGCAAATGGATGCAACTTGAAACCATACTCATAAGTGAAATAAATCAGGCACGCATGTGTGAACATCGTATTCTCTCACTAGTGTGAAAAGCTGAAAGAAACAATGTGAGCTCATTGAAGAAAAGGGTTTGTGCTGGTATTGTTCGGACAATTGAAAGCAGAAGCCTTGTGCTATGACTGAATGATCTGGGGATGGCAATGCACAACACATGTATCATTGTTGTCCCCTGACTGTCATGCTTTGAAATTTTGAATAAAATGGATTTGAAGGGAAAAAAAAGAAAGAAAGAAAAAAGAAAACTGATCACCACAATGACTATAGCTTCTAACAGCACAAGGTTCAGCTCCAGACACTCAGACCTGGGCCGAGGGCCACAATTCTAAGTCCCTGTCCCCATCCCCCATCCCACCCCCCCACCCCCCCGACAGGGCAAGAAGATAGATTATAGTCAAATTAGTACCAATTTAGACTGGGCATGGTATCACATGACTGTAATCCTACCACTTGGGAGGCTGAGGCAGGAGAATTGCTGCAAGTTTGAGGCCAGCCTGGGATACATAGTGAGTTCAAGACCAGCCTGAACTGCATAGTTAGACTGTCTTAAAAAAAAAAAACAAAAACAAAAACAATAACTGACCTTGTGTTTGATGATTCCTGAGGCTCCTTGTCTGGGACAAGCAGCCCAACCCCCTTCTCCCACACCATATCTCAAGGCTTCAGCAAATCTAAGAGTAGCTTATTTCCACCTTTCCATGTTGAGATTAAGGGAAAAGAGGGAGAGGTCTGTTCCAGTTAGATACACTTGCCCTCAACTTAGTCAGCTCCTAGATAAATCACTTAACCCCTGCTAGGTTTGTAAAGGTGCAATGATAGGCACATGTGAAAATACAGTACCAACCATAAATGGTGGTCAGTTTCTGATCTACTGCCCAAGCCCACACCTTTGAATTTTCTACCTCAACCTCTGCCCATGCTGTTCCTTGTCCTGGCAGGTCCTTGTCCTCCCTAATCTCCACATGTCTACAATCTCACAAAAAACTAAATTGGCCTAGGCCAGTGATGGCAAACCTTTCAGAGTTTCCGATGATACAAACAGCCTGCTATGGTATGCATGTCATAGGTTCACCACCACTGGGCTAGAGTCTCCAAAATCACACTTATTATCTGACAAGAAAATGTGTTTCTAAAAACTAAATTAGCTCACATACAACCCTCCTCAAAAGATCTCTATACTGTACTTCCCAGCTTGGGCTCAAACAATCCACCTATCTCCTTACTGAGATTTGGGGGACAAGGGGAAAATCTTTGATAATAAGGACTTCTCAACCACCCTGCATATCTCCCCAGCTCCCCAGCACTCAAAACACAGAACCCAGTTCAATAAGTGTGCATGCAGAACAGAGAGACCACTCACCTAGTTTAAAAACACCCAAGATGTTCAGCCCTGAATTTTAAGCAGCACATGTGACCCGGTCCATTCTGGTTTCAAGTTCAAAGGCATCAGGCCGATCCTGTGGGTTAGCAGCTAACATATCTTTCAAGAGCTGCTTGATCCCCTCAGACATGGAAGTCCTACGTTTCTGGGGGATGTGCAACTCCATCTTTGGGTTTTCTAGCAGCGCCTCGCCAACAGGGACGATCTCAGTTCCCTGTTTAATGTAGGTCCCCAGGAGCTCTTTCTTGGTCTCAGAGTCAATGAAAGTGATTCTTTCTATCATTGCCCAGATAATAATGCCCAGGGCAAAGATGTCCGCCTTGGCCGTGTAGTGTCCCTCCCAGACTTCAGGGGCCATGTAGAAGTCTGAACCACAGGCTGATGACAGCCAGTATTTATTCACATTCACATTTTTGTTGTCTTGATTGCCCTCTTTGCCTCGAGGTGCCAGTCCAGCACAGACTTTGCTCAGTCCAAAGTCTGCCACTTTGAGGATAGGGGTGCCAGACCGCTCTGTGATGAGGATGTTGTCTGGCTTTAAGTCCCTGTGCACGATGTGGTTTTTGTGCAGGAAGGCAATGGCGCTCGTGAGCTGTAGCATGAAGCTTTTGTTGGTGGCTGGGTCTGGCCTCCGAGACAGGACGTACTGATTCAGGTCTCCACCTTCACAGAACTCCATAACAAACCAGAGATAGCAGGGCTCTTCAGCATAGCCCAGGATCCTTTCCCCTAGGAGGACAGGAAAGAGCCTGAGTGAGACGGACACATTCACTTTTGCACTTTGCACTTTTTAAATGTAATGCAAAGAAATGCACTTATATTAAAGAGTAACAATGGTGACAATTGCTCCAAGGAGCTAGTAAAACTGGCACTGAGTCAATTCTACACATGCAGGTGCATTTCTACCAACATAAGACAAGTAAAGGTATGACAAGGACTAGTGTCAAGCACCTGGGGGCTGCAATTAAAAGGCCTGGTGGCGCATGCCTTTAATCTCAGCACTCGGGAGGCTGAGGTAGGTGAAGCGTTGTGAGTTTGAAGCCAGCTTGGGCGGCAACGTGAGCAAGGCTGGCCTGAACTACATAGTGTGACTCTGCCATGAAAAAAGTAGGGCTAGGAGTTTGGTTCTTCAGTGGCTTAAGTGCCTGCCTGGCAGGCGCGAGGTGTCAACTTCAGTTTACTGCCATCTGGTTGACCGTCACCTGGTTGACCACAAGACCATTTTGTTTCTTTATATTTGCCTACTATTGGGGAACATCATTCCACCCATACTTCCCAAGGCTGCTGGAAAGATGAACAAGGTATAAGATGAGAGAAGGCTGTCAAATGTCTGTCTGGTGCTTCTACTATCACTGCTACTTCCAGCCAGACAAATGACCTTCTCTCTCTTCTTTTCTGGCCTGTTAAAGAATTTCTGTTAGTTAGCACATGTGGAATGGCATTTTAACATTATTTCAGAAGCATTCTTCAATCCATCAATATCCTCTGCTAACATATCCTATGGCTAACACAAGTCAGATAAGTAGCATGCCCTCAGCATTATGAGGCTTTGTTTGTTTATTTTTAATGAGGCTTAGTTTTGAGGAAGTAGAAAGTATCTATCAAAGCAACCTTCATAAACCAAACACAGGCAGCAAGGAAGGTGGGTAGGAGTCACCAGGTCTGTAGCAGTCACAAAGGACAGGATCTGAGTTACCCTTTGAAGCACAGGCAGATCAGGACGGGGAAGCAAGAAGGGAACACCAGACTGAAAGGGAACAGATAGTGGGCTACGTAGACAAAGGACCATGAAGGTGTAAACAGGAAATCCAATGGGAAAGTAGCATTTGAAGTACATACATTAAGTGAACTGAGCAAATCCCTGGTGCCACAGAACCCTTAGATGGAGGTTATTTGATGACAACTGACTCCAGAACTAAGTCTAAGCAGGCAGATGTCATCGCTTGATGAAAAAGGAGGGCACGCAAGTGAAGGAACTGGTCATATGCATAACTGGGCCAGGGACTGAAAACAAGTTCTCTGGTGCCCAGCAAGGTATATCTGTTCTTCCAAAGACAAGGGCCTTACCTCCTCAGACAGCCTCTGCAGTACCTTATTATAAAGACAATCAGAGCTCCAGATTGTGGCCCTGAAATTACCAATGCACACAGTCTCAAAGTCAGAGGCTTGGGATTTCCAGGTTCAGCCAACAAGATGACTTAACAAAAGCTTCAGATATTTTTTTCTAAATTTTTATTTTTTAATCACAATCCGAAAGACCTTACTTCCCCTACAATTGTATAATTTATTTGTTTATATTACTCATAATCAAAGTGACACAGGTAGAACCAGTTTAGGGCAGATTTTTTTTTTTTTTTTTAGATCAGTTGTCTCCCCTCTCCTAATCCTCTTTCTAGGTCACTGGCAAGCGGGCTGAGGCTCTCTACCTAAAAACACTGCAAAATGAAACAGCAATCTGAAGACCAAATCCATCTAGATTCTAGTTAGAAAGACAGAAGAAAAAAAGCAAGAAATGTTTTCCTGGTGATACAGCCAGACAGGAAAAGATTTAAAAACCATCAAATTCCTTCTGCAAAGGACACATTGGAAAATACTGAAACCTCTAGTGGAAGAATAAAAATGATGATTATTTTATATATGAAATTAGAATGGCAACTGAAGGAAAAAAGTCTGCCAAATAGACTGTAATGTAGATCTGGAAAAAAGGTTTAAAAAGCAAAAAGTGCCCTAAGGCAGCCCATGGGTGTGGGTGTAGATGGGACCCCCGGAATGAGAAGCCTGCTCTGAGGAAGTGTGCTGGAGAGGAAAACACCAGATAGAAGAAGCATTCTGGGAATCTGATGTGTCAACAGTAAACGTAACAGGATGAAAACTGGGGGGCCCAGTCATGTGTCCCAGAGGAAATGATTTCCTTGAGCAGGCCGGGTCCTTAGGCTTACTTCTGGAGAAACAGGAGCTTGTATTTTCATGCAGGAGCCTCCACTTGCCCACCAGAAAATGGAAGAGGCACCCTGGAATAGCAGCTCTGTACCACAGGTCTCTGCTACCTCTCAACAAGATGCCAATTAGTAGAAGAGAGGGGACGTGGAAGTGGACGGTGCCTGGCCCTTGGCACATTTATTTCTGGGTTGAAATAAGACAGGGTGAAGGAAGAGAAGCATGGATGAAGAAAGAAGCAGTCGGGGTGTAGATCCCAATTCCATCCACTGGTTTACTGGCTGGATTCTTAGTTCAGAGGAAAACATGATGGAAGATGCCTGGAACTTTCCTTGGGCAAGTCCCTTAACCTGAGTGGCTCACACTCATCTACCAAATTTGAGAATGACAACTATACCATATGATTACTGTGAATTAAGTTAAAGACATAAAACATATATTGCAAGTATAGGTACTTTGGGAATTAGGTACTAGCCATCACTAACATCTTCATTGCCACAAGACCTCAACCAGGTCCTTAGAAGTCAGAGATTTCAATAATCCCAGTGCTGAGAATAAAGTTCTCACATGTTATGCAAAAGACAAAATTTACATCAGAAAAAGACATCCACAGAAGACACTGAATTTAGGTGGTAATAGCAAAAAACCTACATAGGCCTATAAAGTCCCATCTCTTGAAAATGTGTGCCACAGTTTGTAATAGCCAAATCTTGGAAACAACCCAAGTGCCCAACAACAGGTGAATGGATAAAGATGTGGTTTTTTAATGCAATGGGATACTACTCTTCCATAAAGAAGGATATGCTCAAGACATTTCTAGAAAAACAGATGCACCCTGAGTCCACACCCTTAAGTGAAATAAATCAGACACAAATGTGTGAACACTACATTGTATCTCTGTTATGAGAAACCCAAAGTGTAAATAAGGACCAAAATGTATTTTGAAATAGGAAGAAAATGTTCAAATGGGGAGAGAAATAAGAAAGTGGGGAGAGGAAAAAAAGAGGGGAAAAGTAAAAAAAGAAATGAAAAGAAAGAAAACAGACATGAAGCTTTGTAAATGGGGACGGAAAGAGGGCTTAAAGGGAGGGTAGGGGAATGGGAAAAAAAAACAAGTTATATCATGTACAGGAACAAATTCTCGATAATGAATATGATTGTTACATATATCTAAAGTATATAAATAAAATGTAATGTGAAAAAAAGAAAATGTGTGCCCAAGTTGGTAACTATGGTCCCAAATTAGCCTTCAGTCAAATTCTTAATGTATATCATCTTCAGCCCAGCTTGAGAGTCACTCGACTTTATACATGCCCAATTTCTCAGGTAACTTTCCTCTTCTGACCAGCGAAGGTCCCAGTCTTAAATTTCAATTTTAGTTTATATTAAGCTATACCAGTTATTCTGGTTCGCAACCCATAGCACGACTCTCACATTTACCCATGAGAAAGGCCAGCACACTCTGCAAATGTTGAGGGAGGCAGTCAGATTTCTCAGTGTTCCAGCCTCGCTGGAGGGACCTGCAGACATTTAGAAAGTGTGCTGTGTGCTAACTTTGGGAAGCTGGGAAGGGAAAACAGTCAAACCACTGGTCATCACTGAACATTAGTTCCAAAATGACCCTAATATATGATGACTCAAAATGTTCTAGTGGTCTCTTAGAGCAGGGGCTGATGGAGATCCAGAGTTTGGCTCAGGCTCATTTCATAACAGGTCCAGTGGGTCCCCACTCCAACACTGTGTTTATTTCCCTTCTTTTTGGATGTACAGTGGTACCTCAGTTCATGAATTCAATTCTCTCCATGATTCTGGTTGTAAACCAAACTGGACAAGAACTAAATCGAGTTTCCCCATAAGGTTAACACTGAACCTAACCACTGATTTTTTTGCTTGTTTATTTTTTGTGACAGGGTCTCACTATGTAGTCCAGGCTGGCCTTGAACTCAAGGAGATCCTCCTGCTTCAGTCTCCTGAGTGCTGGGATTACAGACGTGCATCACCACGCCCGGCTCTAACCACTGAATTTAATTCGGTTCTCATTCAACTCTGTTTGGGACCAGAATCATGTAAAGGATCCAATTTGTGAACCCAGGTACCACTGTATAATTGGAATAGAGATATGTAACAACTACTAGAATCTCCACATGAAATTCAGCATTGTGAACTGACAGAAACAAACATAGGTTTTTATAAATCCTTTGTGAGGCATAATCTGATGGTTTTATAAGCTTACTGTTTAAAGAGTTAAAAATTCAGCTTCCTTTGGAGAAAATATTGGCAGTGTTACTTGGAGGTGACAAGAACTTGAGGAAACGAACCTGAGAATTCAGTGGATGTTGTTTCACAGGTAGGAAGTGTCAAGTGAGAAAGGTTAAGTAATCTGCCTGAGAGCATAGCCCTGAGTGGTGGGCAGGACACGGGCCTCCACAGTCAAGTCCTGCGGCTCCCAGTTTACACACACTACTCTGATTAAAGGGAGGCAGGCACACTCTGGGATAGCCCTACTACTTTCCTTCGAGTCTAATAACAGCTGACCACAAGATAAATCCTGTACTTCAAAACATCCTACGCCATAGCTCACAGGGAGACAGAGAAAACACTAAAACACACACCCTCTCTTGTATAACAAACCAAGCAGGTGTCTCACATCATCAGTATTCATGGTTAAATAAGGAGTGAAATCATCCAATAAAATGTGGCCTGCTTTACTGAGAAAGTTGAGGCCAGCAGGCTCTGCCGGCAGGCAGACATGTGAACTGTGGAAAGACAGACGCCTCCTGGAAAGGGACACGAAATACCCTAGATTTCATAAACTTATCCTTGAGCCCCCTCTATAAGTTAAGAGTTCAGCTTCTAGTTCATTCCATTCAAGTATTTCCTGAGCACATGTGGCTTGTCCCAGGTCCCAGAGGTGAGATGAGCTCAGAAGCAAAGGTTTCCAGTTACGAGAAGCAGAATGACTGTAGCCATGAGACCTGGGAAGAGGGTCCAGTACTGCCTGAGCAGGGGACAGTAGGGGAGAGAAAGACAGGGTGAGGACTGCAAGAGGCTATTCAGCTATTTCTCCAACATGAAGATACACAGGTGCAACAGGGTCCCAAGGAGCCCAGGGGAATCACAGAACAGATGCAGTGGATGGGCGGAGTGGGCTGGAGAAGGTCTAGGGCAGACTAAGAAATAGAAAGTAATTCAAAGTCCTTTATTTTATAGAATGCTATTGTATCTAAAATAATTTATTTTGATGTACCACTGAAATAAGCCTTACAGACTGCTGATGATACTATGACCCACAGTAAGTCAACTTCTGATTTCAGTGATGTTAATATGTGACCAATGCAACAAGTTCCCTCTGGAGGCACAAGGAACTGTAAACAAGATAGATGAGCAGTTGACAGATTCATCGAGAGATCTGAAACCAGAAGTGAAGGTGGGCAAGAGAGGAGGCAAGATGGGGATTAGAGACAGACATGGAGGTTTAAGATCAATAGAATTCACAACTTGTGTATCAGAAAGGAAAAATCCAGATACCTAATCTTCTCACCTTAACTCCAAACGCCTAACAGGTGAGGAGCCTGAGACTCAAAAGATTACCTTGCTTTAAAAAAAAAAAAATAAAAGATTACCTTGCTTAGTTAGGGGCAGGATCCCAAGTCTCAGTGGCCTGGATTCTCACTGCAAGGCTCTAGGACCTCTTGGTCCCAGCAGCAGGAAGTCACACCTGGAGGTTCCATTTCCCCTCCAGGCAGAAGCGCCTTCTTAGCAGACTGTTTATACCCCAGGGAGTTTAACGTTCAAATCCCAGGGTGGTGGCTGTCCAATCATACAAGATGAAGATCCGGGTTTTTGTTTTTTGTTTCTGTGAAAGACTAATTATAACTTTGGTTGAAATGTGTTGGGATGTTAGCAGTTCGGCAGTATGTATCAAGTCTTAAAAATGCTCTGTCCATTTGACATAAAAATTCCACTCCACTAATATATTCTAAAGGTAACAAAAAAACCCAGCAACAAAAACAAAAACCCTCACCAATAACAACAGACACACTAACACCCAAACACCTAGAACTGGTATTCTATACAGCATAGACTAAATACAACTTAACTGTCTAAGAATGGCAACAATTAATTATGGTATTACCACTTGGTTAGAGACATGTTATACTTCACAAAATCTTGAGAGGTCACATATCATATAACAAGCAAGTTTTAATGTGTAAGGGGGGCAGAATACCGTACCCACGACAGCACATATTTCTAATTCCAGCTGCTTGAGAGGTTCAGGCAGAAGGATCCCAAATTCAAGGATAGCTTGAGCAATTCAGTGACACTCAAAAAAGGCTGGGTACCAAGCGAGCAAGGTGTGGTGGCACACGCCTTTAATCCCAGCACTCAGGAGGCTGAGGCAGGAGGATTGTTGTGAGTTTGAGACCAGCCTGGGCTACAAAGTGAGCTCAAGGCCACTCTGAACTGCATAGTGAGACCCTGTCTCAAAAAATAGGGCCGCAGACTTAGCTCAGTGGCCTAAGCACCTGCCTGGCAGGTGCGAGGTTGTAAGTTTGATCCCCAGTACCAAAAAAAAAGAAGGCTGGGTACCATGTCACCATTACCATGTCTGTCTAGGGTACTTCTTAAGGAAGCCAAGCAGACCTGCTACAATGGCTACCAGGCAAGATACAGCGTCCCAAAAGGCCAAGAATGAACCCACAGGTCTAGCAGAAAGGACAAGGGCTGTGAAGCCAGCCAGGATTGGTATCAGCATTCCTTCTCTACCCACTGTGATCCAAGATTCCAAGAATTTGTTTCATTTTCTGTAACTTGGGAAGAAACAACCTGGTCACCAGGTTGTTGGAAGGCTTAACTATGACATCTGATATATCTTGTACATTACCTGGACACCAAGGCAGACAACTATTAGATGTTAATTATGTTAATGTTGCTGGTATCCAGAGATAGGTAGCCATCCAATATGATCACTGATTATAAGACAGAGTACCAAGAATGTGGAAATTGGATGTAAATCTAGAGCTCAACTCTTCACTAGTGTCACAGTGAAGACATTATTTGCCCTTGATGGATATTATCTGTGACATCAGGTTACAATTCCTTAGAAGATGATTAAATAAAGTATAAAAATACTATGAGAAGTTAGCTACTACTAGTTGGAACATCACTGGGGATCTTGAAACGTGGACTCTTCCACCCAAGCAGACCTTCACCACAGGCAATAGGCCTTGCCACAAACCAAAGGCACAGCTTTTGCCAGGGTCATTTCTCACTTTTCCATTCTTCCCCCAATTTAGTCCACAATCCTGGCAGCTGATTCCCTACAACACCTCTTATAGGCTGCAATAAAGTCATATCTACTGTACAGCAACCATCTCCTCCATTAGATGAGGTACTTGTGGTGGAATGAAATCAAGTCTGGGGTTTCCACATGATATACCTCATGCACACAGGAGGCGTTCAATAAACCAGAAAGAATCATGAGCTCAGAGACTTAAAAAGACAGAGTAGAGAAACAGTACTGAAGTCAGGCACTGAGGAAACACTGAGACCAGATCTTGTGCCTGACTTTCTATTTAATGTCACCTGATCCTTATCTTCCACCATAATCCAGTTAAATGTTTTTTTTCATTACCAGGAGTTTGGCCCTCAGCAGGAGGGCCGGAGGGCACCACCCAGGAAGGTAGTTCATCCACATTGTAAAGCAATGACCAAGGGGCAAACTAATCTGCGACAAGAATGCCTGAGGAAATTTAAGAATCTTTGTTCTTGAGCTGTGCATCCCAGGACTCAGTAATTAGGATCAGATGGCCATCACATGGCCATAAACTTCCACCTAGGGGAAGATGTCCGATAGTCTGCCACCACCCATCTCCTACATAAGCCACTTAGATCAGCTTCCGAAGCAACATGGCTGTGTTCTCCCATCTCCTGACTGGCTAGTTCACTGTGGTATATTTCTTTCTTCACCCACCTTGCCTCTTGACTGGCAGAGAGCAGATTGAGCCTGTGCACATGCCAGAAATTTGCAAATTAAAGGCAACTAGGTCAGGTACACAATCTGAGTCACTCAGGAAGATTTCTAGCCCTAAGGATAACCAAAGGCCAAATTCAAGGTGAACTGATGTTCTACTAGGAACCTAGGCTCTCCTTAAAAGGGTACACTATAAAAAGCCTTACCCAGTGCAACCCCAATTAACCAAAGCTCTCAATTAGGTAAGGGTTGTTTCTATCTCCTGGGGCTGCTGGTACCTAAAATCCTCAAAGCACACAGAAGGAAAGCAGTCATTAGCAAGAGAAACCTACATGGTTTCCCCAAGACATTCGAGAGCAGATGAGAAAGCAAGTATAGACTCCAGCACCTAACAAACATGAACCGAATCAGTGGTACCACAAGTACTGACTAATATACAATTAAACATTAAGTAATAGCCATTAATTTTTAAGCAAAGTCTGATCACATCCATTTTACAACCAAGAAATACTCAGAACTTAAGCCACCTGTCTCCACTGTGCCCCACAGTGATCAGGAAAGCTGACTTAAGCTGCAATGTCTGTGGTCCAAGCCTGGCTTGGTTACTTGCTTTACTGTTGGGCAATTTCATTAACCTCTGTGCCTCAGTTGCCTCAACTGTAAATGATAATCATAGCACTGGCTTCAGAAGGTGATTGTGAGGGCTGAACAATAGGATTTAAAAAGCATTCAGAACAGGCACATAACAATCACTAAATTCTAACCCGTTAACAGTGAAGCTGGAACTAAAATTTTGAGACTACACCCACTGTTCAATGTATCCTGTTAACTTGTTACAGGGACTCTTCTCACCATTTTTGTCTATGTCAATCAAAGTAGCCTTGACCACTTTTCAGCTCTGCCTAGCTGGGGGCTCTCTAAACCGAAACCCAAAGTACAACAGAGAATTCAGTTGCTTTCTAGATGCCTGTGCATGGGGTGGTCCTGTCCTGCTGAGCCCCAAAGTATCCCTAGGCACTCAACTGCCTGGGGGACTTCACAGGGTGACAACCACTTCTGCCAAGAGCCTGGTCTTCCCCAGGCTAGTTCTTCCCTCATTACCACTTGTTCCCTGCCTCCTGATTCCTCCAACTGAAATCAGAGAGAAACTGTTTTCTAGGATGCTACCACTTGTGATGGTGCATTATGTTCATTTGGACATGTATAGGCCACATGGAAGAAGCCCTATGTAGCCCCTTCTAGACAGCCACACCCAGTGGTCACAGGGCCTTGGTGGTCACAGGGCCTTGGTGCACAGGCAAGACACTTCTCAAGGGCTTAACCATTTCAACCAACCAAAAGACACCTTGAACCTGGGTGCTGTGGTGCATGCCTGTAACTCCAGCGCTCTGGAGGGCTGAGGCAGGAAAATAGCAAGCTTAAGCCCAGCCTGGACAACTTTGCGATGTTACTGGCAACTGAGTTATTTAGAAATACTATAGGCAGTCAGATAGGGCTAGGCCCTCAAAGGAACCGATACAGAGGACCAGATGTCTTGTGATCTTGGAAGAGACACACACCTCTTGCTGTGGGCCAGATCTCAAGACAGAAGGCAAAACAAACCTAACCACACCCTAAGTATAGACCTTAGGGATTAGGTATGGATCATCTTGAGAAGGCAGGAATTACCATCCCAATCCCCTACAGAAAGTCACTGATCTGTAAGAATACTCGCTTGCTTTGTGACTCGCTTCCCCATTTGTCCCTGATTTGGTCAATTTTACCTAAACAATTAATCTTATTGGTTCACCACAGTTCTGTGCCACTTCAAGCCCATCCTCCTGGCGAGTTCCCAGTTCTCCCCATCATGGTTTTACTCTATAAAAGTTACTAGAAAAGATGGTCTTTGGCAACCCACTCGGGACCCCTTCTGTCTCTCTCAGACAGAAGCTTTCTTTCTCTCAATAAATATTTCTGTTCTTAATCTCCGTTGTTCCTAAAATTCATTCTTTGATTTTAGAGAACATGAACTCGTACTGGACATATAGTAGGTTGAGAGTTCATTCCCCAATATCAGCGAGACCCTGTTTAACCAGGGGTTAAAAAGCCCTAGGGGGGAAAAAAAAGTAGTAGGCAGGAGTTTGGCTCAGTGGCTTAAGTGCCTGCCCGGCAGGCTCAAAGTTGTGAGTTGGGGGGGAGGGGGACACCAAACCCTAGGGATGTAATTGATCTAGCTTGATTCAGAGGTCCTAGGTTCAATCCCCATTACTACCACTGCCGCCACCAAAAAGAAAAAAAAAAAGTAAGTCCACTCTGTGTACAGTAGACATTGAACAACTGTCAACAGAACTAGTTATCTTTTTACCAAATTGGAGTTAAAAGTAGGCCCTAGGCTCTCAGCTCTACTAAACCACTAATTTTATGAACTTTCAATTTGTCCCAAGTGTTTTGGAGGGAAAGAGAAGAGAGGGTCCTCACTGCTATTTGCCTGAAGGAGACAGGAGCAAAACTATTTCTCATTTTGACAATGGCAGGCTGTCTGTTGTCTTTTTTTTTTTTTTTTTTTTGGTACCAGGGGTTGAACTCAGAACCTCATGCATGCCAGGCAGGCACTTATACTGCTGAGCTAAATTCCCGGCCCAGCCGGGAGTGGTGGCACATGCCTTTAATCCCAGAACTCAAGAGGCTGAGGTAGGCGGAGCATTGTGAGTTTGAGGCCAGCTTGGGCTACAACGCAAGCAAGGCCGGCCTGAGATACACAGTGCGACCCTGAATCAAAAAACCAGGGCCGGGAGTTTGGCTCAGTGACTTAAGCGCCTGCCTGGCAGGCACGAGGTTATGAGTTCAAGTCCAGATGCCGCTAAATAAATAAATAAATAAATAATAATAAAATAAAATAAATTCCCGGCCCTTTGGTCTTTTTGAGATAGGGTTTCACTATGCAGTTCAGGCTGGCCTTGAGCTCACTTTGTAGTCCAGGCCAGCCTGGAACTCAGTGATCCCCTCACCTCAGCCTCCCAAGTGCTGGGATTATAGGCGTGCACTGTCTGGCACGCCTATAATCCTAAACAATTAATCTTATTGGTTCACCACAGTTCTGTGCCACCTCTGTTGTCTTTCAAGTGGCAGTTTGAACTTTTGTTTTAGGTGCATTTAGAACAGGGTCTTTTACAAATAGAAAAGAAGAAAATAAAAGTATCTGGGTGTGGTGGTACACGCCTGGAATCCCAGCACTTGAGAGGCTGAGGCAGAACTGCTGAGAGTTCAGGCCAGGGTGAGATACACAGTAAGACACTACCTCAAAAAAAAAAAAAAAAAAAAAAAAAGTTTTAAAAATCAAACTGCTGTGAGCTTGGGAGGCAGAGGCAGGAGGATCAGAGTTGAGGCCAGCCTGGGCTACATAGGGAGTTCAAGGTCAGCCTGAACTACGTAGTGAGACCCTCTCTCAAAAAACCAAGCTCTTCCCCCCAAAAGAGCAAAACCACTGATGCCTTCTTTTTATGTGAAAGATACTTCAACACAATACTAAACATTTAAACAAATAACTTATAGTATTGTTAAAACCTGGAAGGTTGGTTTGAATGCTGCTGCTACCTCATTTGGGGCAAATCCTGTCCCTTTTCCGGGGCTCAGCCTCCTACCTGGTGAGACAGGCTAGATCAGATACCGAGGACTTTTGACTATTCTTTACATTGTGTTTTGGGGAGGGTTCTTTGGTTTATCCTGGGAGAGAAAACACATGACACATAAGTTCATCGAATTGGATAAAATCAAGAACATTCTAACAAGTTTCTTTAATATTTGATTATAACATCAAGTAATTTCTTGAGACCACAGAAATACCTTCTGTTGCCGGGCATGGTGGCGCACGCCTTTAATTCCAGCACTCGGGAGGCTGAGGTAGGAGGAGCGTTCTGAGTTCGAGGTCGGCTTGGGCTACACCGCGAGCGCAAGGCCGGCCTGAACTATGGCCTGAACTATGGCCTGAACTATGGCCTGAACTATGGCCTGAACTATGGCCTGAACTACGTAGTGTGACCTTGTATCAAAAAACTAGGGCCGGGCATTTGGCTCAGTGGCTTAAGCGCCTGCCTGGCAGGTATGAGGTTGTGAATTCAATCTCCAGTGCCACAAAAAAGAAAAAAGAAATACCTTCTGTTTATTCACCAGAAAGCTGAGATAGAAAAGGAAAATAACTGTTTTACTGGCCCAACATTAAAACACATTGCGCTTTATCTCAACCTACTATCCTTTTAAATACACCTTCTCCTGTAACTCCTCACTCTATTAATTCTGTACAACACCCTCCACAAAGCCTTTGTTAATGTGCTAACAATTTGTGCCATTTCCTCCAATGACCTTGATTACCATTTAAATATTCCGGAGCCCTTAAACTTTTCAAATGTAAGTGCCTTTTGGACAAGGAGGTTTTTTTTCCTCCTTTTCTTTTAAATACCACTGTAGGGACTCAGAAAAAGTATGCATTTGCTTCAGTTGGGACTTCAAGCCAGGTTATCACTTTGGTCTATTTCAAAATCACTCTAAATTGTTGGAGATGGGGAAGGGTTAACTCCAAAGTACTTTTCCATTTAATGAATAGAACCAGGTTATCTCTAGGGTTCCTTTAGCTCTGACATTACTGGACCACATGAGTATGCTGTAGGCCTACGGCCCTAGGATACAGCATGACAGATAAATTTTAAGCTGGAGCCAGGAAAACTTTACCTGAAGAAAGCTGGGTCTCTGTGCTTCACTTAATAATGACAAGCTGAAAATGACTATTTACTACTTGCTGAATTAACCTGATACGAAAGCTACGCCTATTTTCCTAAACAGAGAAAATACACATTTTCGCTGTGCTGTCTGAGCCCAAAACACCAGAGGCTCAAATAGTTCGAGGATTCCAACAGCTGAAAAGGATCATATTAAGTGGACTAAAGCAAATTATTTCATTTCTGTAAGGTCTCAGCTGTATTTCAAGAGGAAGATGAAGATACAGTGCTGCTGATACAAGGGAAAGAGGACATCTTCTGTGGTCAAATAAGTTTAGCGAACTTAACAAGAGTGTGAATCTCAAAAGAGATGAAGGCTCAATATGCAGCCTGAACTTAGTGAACCACAGATTCTTCTTTATCCAGAGCATTAATAACATTCCCAGTGTGCACAGCAACCCTATGACAAAGGTATCCCTATCAGATGAATAAAGGAATGGCCCTCACAGGGTGCTTTTTTTTCCCCCCTCACAGGTTTTAGACAACTAATCCCATGCCTGTGCATCAGTTTAGGACAAGCCAAGGCTGAGCGTAAACCTAACCTCAAAGTCCTCAGAATTAACTAGTATGTTATACCACCTTTGTTTACTGTGAAATTCTTAAAAATTCTAACTTGGAGGAAAGTTTCAATGTGTTTATAGTTTGGGGGAGTAAGCAAAGACTACAAGCAATGGTTGCAAATGCAAGACTGGCATCAATGAATTGAGGGGAAAAAAGTGTTTGGAAAACCAACTTGTAACACCCATGTAATTTAAAAATATGGAAGTCCAGGGCTGGGGATAGAGCTCAGCGGCACAGTGCCTGCCTGGCCAAGTACAAGGTCAGGAGTTCGATTCCCATTACCAAAAAAAAAAAAAAAAAGAAAAAGAAAAAGTCCAGACCATTATTAACCACAGAGAATTATGAGAACAAGGACCTACCAAAAAGTGACGAGCTCTTAGAATATAAGCAAGATAAAAGAATCTCTGTGGGGAGACTTTTCAAAACAAAGTTTCACCCTGGGGGGAATTGGGATTTTCAGGATAGGGTGGGGGGTGGGCACAAAGGAAGAGTCCCTTGAGAAAGGGCCCCAGGTGATACAGACTGTGCCATCCAATCCACTGTCAAACAACTGACTTGAAATGGACAAAGAGTTCTCTTGGGACACTGGTTTGTGGGATCTCACAGGGAAGCTGGGCAAAAGCTCCAAGAAGATTTTAGGAAACTACCTTATCAAGCCCCCAATTCTACTGGTTCTTAAAAGGTCATCCTTAGGGATGGCAGCAGTACCCATGTGAAAGGATCCAGGCCTTGAGTAAAGGCAGACCTGGTTAACATTACTCAAGCAATGAGAAGTACATACAGTGAAACCAGCAGTTAAGAGTTCCCTTTCAAGCTGATTAACCTTAATCAAGTTATCCTTGTTCACCTCTAAGGCTTACTTTTCCTATTCATAGAAAGGCAACAGGATTTGCTTTTACGTTTTATCTTGAATCACTTCAGAGCAACCGGTGGTGCATTGTAATCTCAATTGGGTGAGGGTGAGGCAGGAGGATCTAAAGTTCAAGGACAGCTTAGGCTACATAGTGAGTTCAAGGCCAATCAGAACTACTTAGTGAGACCCTGTCTCAAAAAACCTAAATAAATAAATCACTTCAGTGCTCAGACCTGGGACTCAGATGAATTCTTCCCTTGGCTTCTCTGGCCTTCAGACACCTCCTCACTTTTCTAGATCACTGCCCTTTCTCCTGCTTGGCTACCTGTAGTCCTCCCAGTTCACTTTCCAAGCTCCCCAGCCTTAAGAAGCTCTACTTTCTTTGTAAGTAAAACCACTTTTTTTTTTTACAAGTAAAACCACTTCTCAGTCAGTCTCACAGGAAAAAGATTAAGGTCAAATGGCGGGAAAAGATGTTGGATGTTGTTTTGTGACAGCTCCAGGCCCACCTATCAGAGTTATTATTATGCAGGTCCCAAAGGACTGAGCCACAAACCCAAAGGTTTGTTTGACTGCCCTTAGATGGAGGCCTGAGGATCTCAGAGGAAAGCAAGAGTTTTAGGGGTGGGGCTGAAGAATGTCAGGAAATTTAGAACCAGAGGGGGAGAAAGTGAGGTTTGTTTGTTTTAGGAGGGAAAAAGAAAAGACCCTAGAAAGCGAGGAAGCTCCGTTCTGCCAATTACTGAATACATACTTACTAAGATAATGATTAGCAGTTAAGTGAGCTCTTCTCATGGAAACTCCCCTAACGTTTCGGGCAGGCTGAGTCCCAAGAAGATGGCCCTAAAGCCCGGGCCTGGGAAAAGAGGGTGTGTCAGGGCCCAGGGTGACAGGAGCAGGACCAGTGCCTAGGGGTCCCGGCGGTCCCAGGAGCAGGGGGCCCAGGCCCTGGGTGAGCAGGGCGGCCCTACCTTTGAGCGAAGTCTCCACCAGGCGCAGGTAAAGCTGTGAGCTCTTGTTGCCGTGGCTCATTCGCTGCGCGAGCCCGTTGCGCTGCAGGACGCACTCCTCAAACTGTACGACGTTCTGGTGGCGCCGCTTGAGGCTGGTCAGGGCCCAAAACTCGGCCAGTGCCAGCTCCACGTTCTCGGGGGCGTCGCAGCGGATCTTCTTGACCGCCACCCGGGCCCCGCTGCGTCCAGCCACTGCCTCGTAAACCACGCCGTAACTGCCGCGCCCGATCTCCGCCAACAGGCTGTAGCGGGGTGGCGCAGACCCGCCGCCACCTTCGGGCCGCCGCCCCGCCAGGTAGGCCTCGCCCGGGGCCTCGGCCGCCACTGGATCCATTGCCTGGGCCGCAGCCACCGGCCTCAGCTTCGCGCTGGGCGCCCTCGGCACTGGGCTTCGCCTTTTCCGCTCCGGGCTTTGTGTACCTCGGCGGGCGCCGTCCTCCTCCCCCGTTTCCATGGCTGCGGGCGGCGGGGGGAGCAGCAACGGTGCTGCCTGGGTCCCCCCTGCCTCATCCCTTCGTCCGGCCCCGGCACGCGGAGGAGCGGGACCTTGGATTGTGACCTGTGGACGAAAAAAGCGGTTAAACGACCAGGCCCAGGCGGGTAGCAAGGAGCGCTTAGAGCGTAGAGCCCCACCTCCTCCAGCTCCTCCTCCGACCGCCACGGCCCCTTTAAGACGGAAGCCACCGCCGTTGACTGAACAGAGAGGGGAGGGGAAAGCGGGAAAGACGGAACCACTGAATAGGGGTTGAGAGGGAGAACCGGAAAGAAAAAGCAAAGGACACTGGCATTTTCCATTTGTTTATCGGGTGGGAATAGGAAAAACAAAAACCAGAGGTCTTAAGTATTTAAGAAAATCACCTAAAGGAGCTATTCTGATTATTTAAGCCCTTCTGCCTGCTTGATCGTCTCTGGCATTCCCCTCCCGGCGTCCTGCCTTAAGTCCTCCCGGGTGTAAACAGTCCATTGACTTAAGCCACTGCGTAGCCCAAAGGACCGACCCAAGTCCCCAAGGGTAGCGGGTAGAGGAGATTGGCTAAAAGTTCCACCTCGCGGAGCGCGACAAACCAAGGACCCTGATGCCCTCTCCCAGCTCCACGGACGCGGCGGGCAGCTTCAGCTCTGCGGCGACGCCCTTACCTGGCCCGCGCTGCTCCACTTCCGGGCGGCGCGTTTACCCCCTGGAGCCCTCGCCGGGAAATGGTCCGCTCCGAGCCGGAGTTGCCTCCGGGACCGAGGAGCGCGGGAGGAGTTGGCCCAGGCCGGGTGGGTGACAGGCTGCGCACCGATGGTGGCAGCAGCACTCGCAGAAGAGGCCCACGCTTCCAGGTTCCCGTGGCTTTCCACGTGTTCGCGCCAGCTGAGCCCTTTACATAACCTCTTTACATAAGCTGCGCCTCCCGCCGCCGCTCGGGTCAGCGGAGACTCCTGGTGGCCCATCCCCCGGGAGGCCAGCCGCGTTCTGCGCCGCCCAGGCCCAGCCAAGGTCGACGGGGCCGGCGCACCCGGGACGGCGCGCCGCGGCCCAATCACCGGCGGGAACACCCAACCAACAAAAAATAGGCGCCAAATTCCCGAGACTCGAGGAGGCCTCCCTGTCTCCGCAGCCGCCAGCGCACCGCAACCTTCTCTCTCGACCGGCGCGAGAATTAACCGCTCACACTGGGGGCCTAATAAATACTGATTGGGTGATTGGATTTGTTGGCTTGATTGATTGAGAGCTTGGGCCTGGGAGCCACAAGGACTGGTTTGGAATCCTATTCTCACTCCTAGGAAAGATCCCATTTGCCGGGTGTGGTGGTGCATGCCTGTAATCCCAGCCCTGGGAAAATTGAGGCAGGAGAATTCCTGCAAATTCGAGGCCAGCCTGGGCTACAAAGTGAGTTTTAGGCCACCCTGAACTGCATAGTGAAACCCGTTCTAAAAAAAAAAAAATCCCATTGATCTAAGGTAAATTATTGCGCCACCTTGGTTTTCAATTTCTTTCTCTGCAAAATAGACTGCACCGTCCTTCCATGGCTGATAAGAACAAATGGAATATGGTAAACCGGGGTGGTGGTAGGTAAATGCCTGTAATCTGAGCCCTCTGGGAGGCTGACACAGGAGCATTGTAAATTTGAGCCCAGTGTGGGCAACCCAGCAGTTTAGTAAGACCCTGTCCCAAGTTAAAAAAAAAAAAAAAAAAAAAAAACTGGGGATGTAGCTCAGTGCAAAGAAAGGCTTTGGGTCTAATCCCCATTACCACAGTCTAAGTAAATAAGGTGTCTAATTGAGTGTGGACTAATGATGCCCAATATAAACTATATAGGCGTGGATTGTGGCGTATTTTGTTTTGTGCTTTGCACCCCAGTGCCTAGTAGGGTGCCCAATATTTGTTTATTGAATTTACAAATATTTGTTGAATGCCTATAATGTGCTGGGGACCATTGGAAGTCTAGGGAAAAAGCAGTGGGTGAATCAGTCCCTGCCTTAGTTGAAGCTTTGCCACTTTAGGGCAGACAAACCACGGGTGATTTGGAGCGAGATAATCAACCTTGTATCTTTTCTTGGAGGTTACACAGTTAAAGCACTTAGAACAGGACAGGATTTTACATACAATAAACATCAAGTAAATGCACATACAAAAGATTTGGTCTGTAATGTGTGATGCAGAGCTTTCCTTGGGTTTATCCCCCAGCGCTGTTACAGGAAATTTCCCAAACCAAGCCAAACCAAACCAAACCAAACCAAACCAAAAGGAAGACTTTGCACTGAGGAGATAAGATGGCAACATTTAATCTTTACACTAGTGGACTGTTGGAGTTCACACCAATGAACTGTTGCAGGGGTAATTCCTCCCAAGCAATGGCGGGGAATCAGGAAGGAGTTTATATAGAATTAGAAGTGGGAGGTACAAACAAAGTGACCAAATGTTACATGATTGGTTACATACATTGAATCATATATTGACAGACAGGCTAGTCTTGAAACAATAGAAACATTCTGGGAACCAGGGGCGGGGACTCTTACAGAATGACTATACTTGAGGGCATTACCATAATATAGGAATTGTTCTGGAGAGAGAAACAGCTGAATGAGCACAGGTCTGCCCAAGGTGCCTTAAGGTATAGGCACTGGCTCTGACATTGTCAGGGTTAATTGAATTTACCAGAGACATCAGAACAGCAACTTGGTCAGTCTTCCAATTAATCATGAAATATCTATGTTTGTTATCTTGCCCCAACAGCACCACCAATAAAAAAAGAAAAGAAAAGAGAGAGAAAGAAAAAAGAAAAAGAGAAAGAAAAAAAGAAAAGAAAGAAAGGAAGAGAAAGAGTTCCTGGGGTTTGAAGACCATTTCCCCACTTTGGTTCTTTTTTCAGACTGGGTCTTGCTGAAGACCACTTCTGATAGCATAATCACTGAAAGTCTAATTTCTCTAAAACAAAATTTCAAACGTGGTGTCAGAGTTGAAACTCAGTAGTAGAGTGTTTGCCTATGATGTGCAAGGCCTGGTTCAATTCCCAGTTCCACAAAGACACACACACACACAATCAGATGTATATAATTGTAAAAATAGTAAAGAACTCTTACACACTTTCAACCAGAATAACAAAGTGTTCCGGGGACCTGGGCACTGCATGGACCCTGGAGGAGAACCAGAATGGGCCCAACTGGGCCCCAACCCGCTGGGCCTGCGTGGCGCTGGCACGAGGGCTTGGAATCAAGGACCTCAACCATATCATCCATTCCCCTCCCCCCATAAGCAACCTGCTGGCTCTGAGGTCTGGCTAAATTGATAGCAACTAAGGTACATAAAGAACTAGACACTAGTATTGTTTCGTAGATTTTGCAGGCCTCTGATCGGCACCCTGAGTGTCTCTTTGGAAGATGACAGTAGGCAATGTTGCAAATACAGGGGATTCTCTTCTGTCTTGTCTTCGAGGACCAATATGGTTCTCACTGTTTTGCTTTACTCTGAACATTATTATTTTTCTTTATTTTTTTCCTTTATTTTATATTCTGTTTTTATTAATTTTATTCTGTTTTGTTTTTGGTTCAATTCTACTACACCTGTTGGAATGGTCAGCTAATCTGAAGATAACAAGATATACTATAGTAGCACATTATACTATAGATCACATTATCAATCTTCGAGGTTCTGTACCAGTTCTACTGCTTTGTTTTGATTGACTTTATTCTGTTGTGTTCTGTTGTATTTTACTATCTTTAAAATAAAAAAATTTTAAAAAACAAAGTGTTATATTTCCTACATTTGTATGAGCATATCTCTTATGTGTATATGTACACACACAAGTGTGTATGACATGTATATATCTTTTGCTCTAAATCATTTCAGAATTTTAAAATTTCATATTCCAAAGGGCTGGAGATATGGCTCAGTGGCATGGTGCTTGCTTGGCAAGCTTGTGGTGCGAGTTTGCTTCCCGTTACCTGAAAAAAAAATTTTTTTTCATATTTCAGCTGGGTGTTGTAGTGCATGCCTATAATCCTAGCATGTAGGAGGCTAAGGCAGGAGGTTTGCTGGGAGTTTGAGGTCAGCGTAGGCTACACAGCGACTTCAAGGACAATATGAACTACGTAGCAAGACCCAGACACAAAAAAGCAAAAACAAAACAAAACCAAAAAAACCCAAAATACCCCAAAGATTTCATATCCCTTTATCAAATATTTGTGGATTTATTTTCTAAGAACAAGGACTCTTGCTCAACCTCAGTACAATGATCAAAATCAGGAATTTGAGCAATGATACCTTTCCTTTATTTAATGTACCATTCATATTTAAGTTTTGCTAATCATCCTGAGTAGTGTCCTTTATAGACATTACCCAGGATTTAATTCAGGATCACTTGCTGGATTTACTTACCTGTTCAGTTTCCTTTAATCTGGGAAGGCAGTTAGTTACTGCCTTCTTTGTCTTTCGTGACCTTGGCATTTATGGAGTGTATTGGCAGATTGTTTTGTAGAATGTCACTAAATTTGGAATTGTCTGATATTTTCTTCTGATTAAATTCAGAGTATGCAATTTTGACAAAAATGTTACTGAAAGAAAGTTCTGTCCTTGATGCCTCACATTAGGCAGCTCATATGGCATTGGCTTGTACCAACACTGGTGATGTTAACCTTGATCCTTTGTTAAGGTGATATCTGCAAAAGTATTCCACTAAAAAGCAATTTTTTTCCCCTTTGTAATTTTTAAATATCTTGCAAGAAGATATTTTGAAACTAAATATTGTGTTCTTCATCAGTTTTTGGTGTTAGCATTCATTGATGATTCTTGAAATAATTGTTATCAAACAAAAGACAAGTCATTCATTTGCCTAACTTTTTTTTTTTTTTTTTAGCACTTCCTATGTGTTAGGCAGTCTTTGAACTGATGCATGGGGGAGAAGAGGGTCAAACTTCGAGATTGTTTTTGAGAGACTGACAGACAACAAGATGGAGTGGAACTGTGTGGTTGGCCTATGAAGGAAAATAAAGTAGGCCAAAGCATAGACAGGATGGAGTAACTGCTATTCTAGAACCACTTTGGGTGGTTTGGGAAAACCTTTCTAAGGAGGTGAATATTGAGCAGAGACCTCATTTAAGTAAAAGACTAAATCAAATTTATATCCATTGGAAGAGTGTTTCATGGGGGCTGGAACTGAGTGGGGAAGGGAAGGGTGGTGAGATGTCAGGAGAGAGGTGGTGGAGGCAGGGATGGCAGCCCTGATAAAGACTTGGGATTTACTGAGTTCTTGTAGACACCAGCACCCTGGTGTAATCAGACATGATCGTCATTCCTTTCACACATGAGAGAGCAGAGGCTCACTCAGGTCAGTAGGAAGTTAGAACTGGCCAGAGTGAGAAGGCAGATGGTGAGGGTGGGACTGGGAATTTAACCCCCTTCTTCATCTCCATACTTCTCAGGGCTGGGGGTGATTCCATGGGACTTCTGGGGTGCAGAGGTGCTAAAGATAGAAGTCAGGGGATATTGGGAAGGCCTGGGGCAAGGCCATGAAGCTGGCTTGGAGGGCTTCCCACCCACAATGGCCCTGGATTTCAGAGGGCTCTGAGAGAAAACTGTAGCTTCTCATGATGCTTAGCACCATGCAGATCACAATAATTCTACGTTCAAAAGACTATTTTGTCCTCATTTTATGAATGGAAGACTGACTCGTGGAAGTTGTTAGTCACAAATGAATGAAATACTTGGGATTTGAATCTTGCACCCTTAGGGTTGGGTGTCTGTACTGTCATTCTTTATATCAATGATTCTAAGCTTGAGTGTCCATTAGTAACACCAAAGGGTTTGGATAAAGCCAAGCTCCTGGGTCCCAGTTCTAGAGCAACTCATTCCATAAGTTTGGGGTAGGGCATGATAATTTGCTTTTCTAGCAAGGTAGGTCATATTGAGTTTGATTTGCTGGTTTCCAGCTACCACATTTGAAAATACCTGCTTTACACTGCTCTGCCTCTAGGTTGAACATAAAACTGAAGCAATTGCAGAGAATTTGAATTCTAGCAAAGAATTTGGGAATGAATTGGAGCAGTTACACAGGAAACTGAGCAAATAAGACCTGAGGTGATCATTACAGCCAGGATACCAAAACAATTTATAAGAAAAACATTGTAATCATAAACTATGATGCTCAGCTGGAAATAACATTACATGGTCAGAATGTAAAACAGCACATTGATTTAACTGAAAAATATGATATAATTATTTTGGGAAAACTGGAGAGGCAAAGCGTGTGTGTACATGGATGTATGCATGAGAGGGGGAGAAAGAGAAACAGAGTGACAGACACAGAGAGACAGAGACACAGAAACACAGAAAGAGACAGAGAGAGACAGAGAGACAGAGAGAGACTGTCTTTCATGACTTGATAGGAAAGGTATAAAATTTAAAAGCCAAGTGGCAACACCATAATCAGCTATGATAACTGTAACTATAAAATTAAAGTTACTGCTTCTGGAATGGGATTAGGGGTGGGACAAAGTGTTTCTGTTACAAGCTCTGTAGTAATATCAGACTCTTAAAACATTATGTACACTTATTACTTGGGCTAAAATTGATATTAAAAATAAAAAGTCAAAAAATTAAAAAATTGAAAAAAAAAAAACCAACCAGTCACAGGCTTCAGTCACCACTGGAGTCGGCTGTCCTCTTGGTGGCGCTGTTCAGCTTCTGGCCAGGAAGTCCATCTTTTATTTCTGCATTACCTGCCTGCCTCTGCGGGACTCTGGGCCTAACTCCTCACACTCCAGGAAGCACCGAATTAGAGACATCGTATTCGGAACACTCAACAGAGACATGGCTTTTTGTATATGAAATAAGGGTTTCAGTCACAGAAAACAGAGATGGATGTAGATACCGCCACTCTGTCTCCAAAATTTAATGGATGGTTCTAATTTCACGCGTTCTTCCTTATTGGCCAGCGAAAAGGCCAAGAAATCCCAACATTTCTTCCTCTCCCATCTGGGAATGGCATAAAAATTCTTCGTTAGTGTATGTATATGAATGCGGCAGAAAATTGATGGCTAAGTTCTTAGGAGTTGTTTACGATTTTTGGAAAGATAAAGAACTACCATGCAGAACTAGCAGGGTAAAGTACTTAATTCTGTACTATTGAGGCATTCAAAATAAATTATAGGGGAGTCTGGCTGAAATGTACACAACCACAAAGCAACAAAGTACACTCATTAATCAAAGTGTAAAGTGAGATAGCCTTTTAGAAAGGCCATTTGACAAGTCATTGTTTATTAAAATATTTAAAAATTTATGTACTTTGATCTAACAATTCCATTTCTAGGAATTTATCCAATAGAAATACTTGATCTAAGTGTGGAAAAAATTACGTGCAACAGGGGTTTTTATTGTGGCTGTTTGTACTAATAAAATATTAGAAACACTCACATGCCCACAGCAAGAGATTGGTTACATAGCGCTACATACACTTAAATACAATACAGCCTTCAGAAGAAGAAATTTTTCATATGTGCTACCACAAAACAAAAACTGACAATTTTTGTTACATAAAAAAGCTAATACAAACAACAGTACAGCATTGTATTTTGTTTAGATATGTATACATACATAATTTCTAACCTGGTTGAGTTATATCTCTGATTTTGGGGGGCCGTCCTAAGTGTTCAAATGTACTAACTTTGTATCAGAATAAGACCTACGGTAGATTTTATTATTAGCTCTATTTTTTTGTAGAAACCAAGGCACAGAGTTGAGGCTTTTTAAAAACCATACCATTAAAAGGGTTAAGATTGGAATAAAACCCAAGATACCAATTCCAAATCTCATAATATTGAACTACTACATGAACTAGTTTACTGGTTTCTGCTTACAAGTTAGTATTTGTGTACACAAAAGAAATATTTGGGTAAGTAATGCTCCAGATGCCATGGAGAATTCTCTCTAGGTGATTTATTCACGATCAACATAAAATTTTGTATGACTTGAACTTTTAATGTGTGTACTGTGGGTATTAATGTTAAGTACTTTTTTTTTGTAGGTATGAAAAAGCCAGTTAAAAAATAATTTAAAGCGCCCTTCACCACTCATTTACTCAGTGAGCACTTATTATGCTCCTACTGTTTTTCAGATTGAGGACTGAGATGAATGGAACTCAGTTTCTATTGCAGAGGAACTCATGGACTTAGTGAGAATGCAAAGAAAAAGTAGCTGGTCACTTCTAGCTCTGCACACTGTGGTTTTTCTTTAACTTGTGGTTGGCTGGTAAAAAGCAAGACTGAGCTAGAGGCAGCAACACTCGGAATTGCGTGTCATTCTTTCTTTCTTTTCTTTTTTCTTCAAAAAGAGTAGTTCTATTTTTTTTCTCCTTTGTGGTGCTGGGGATTGAACCAAGGGCCTCATTCATGCTAGGCAAGCACTATACCATTAAGCTACTCTCCTAGGCCCTGTTTCTTTCAACTAATGGAACCAGGATCTGTATTGGGTCATGAACATTATAGGCTACTTTTCTTTGTGTATAGAAATTATTATTGTTCAACAAATATTCCCATTATTGGGTGTTCAGCCCTATGTAAGGAGTGGGAATCCTAGGATGAATGAGTCAGGGTCTTGCTGGTAAAAACTCATTGTCGGGTGGGGAAAACACCCCTAAAAATTTTCCCTTAGGGCAACTTCTAATGTGTTATAGTGCTGTAGGATAGCTACAGGTGACAACAATTAATTGAATATGTAAAAGTAGTTAGTAGCAAGGGTTTTGAATGTTTCTAACGCCAAAAAGTGATAGATATCTGAGGTGATATAAAGTAGTTACTCTGATTTGATCATCACACATTGCATAGACATATTCAAATGTCCCACTATAACCCATAAATATATAAAATTACTATATGTCAATTAAAAAGTAATATTTATTTATTTATTGGTGCTGTGGATTGAATCCAAGGTTTGCAATGTACTCTATGATTGAGCTACATTCTCAGCTGAAACAAAAACATATTATTACAAAGATTTGTTTTCTTTTGGTGAAAATAGTGATAACTAGCGTTTCAGAAGCACCAAACATACACTGTTTTAAATACTTCTTGCATATACTAATATTGAATCACTAATCCTATGAGGTACTGTCGCATTCTCTATTTCACAGAAGCGGAAACCAAGACACAGAGAGTTTAGCAGCTCGCCTAAAATCACACACCTAGGGAGAGCAAGGTCAAGGGAAGTGCTTCAAAGACCACAACCAGAGCCCAGGTGGTTGTCAAACAACTATCATCATAATTGTGTTAACAATTACCACAAATCACACAATTCTTATAAACCACACGGAGCTTTGTGGAATTTAAAGTGCTTTGAGATACTGGATACATCTTGACATTGGGTCGTCCCATATGTAAGGTGTTTTTCTATGTCTCAACTGACTCATAAGTGACTCCTGGGTTCAGTGAAGGCGGCACTCACCAGTAACCTCTGTCCTTGCAGGTTCGCCAGGTTTAATACATCAGGCTGACACGTGGCACACACCTGGATATAAGGTTGTGTTTCACGCTCCTCTTTTTCAAATCAAATGATTGCACAGAAGAAAAATTGGGGGGAAGTCAACTGGAATGTACAAATCCCTAAGGCTGTAGATGAAATAATCAAATGTCTATGTGTAATATTTATTATTTTATGGGTATATATACTTTCAAGATTGCTGTATTTAGAAATATTGTTTTTTCTTTTTTTTATTTTTTACTTTCATGTCACAAAACAATTTTCTTCCATCTCTCCCTGTGCACCTGGGTCTCGGTATTTTATTGTCACTGGAATGGTTTCTGCATTACTAAGGTCACTTTCCAGGTCACAGTTTTTCCTCCAATTTACATTTTGATTCAGCAATTTTTGAGTTTTTATGTAATGCTGCTGTTGAAATATTTCAACCTAGATGTCCTTAATCTTAGGACAGGTTGTTTCTCTATTTCTCCAATTGGTTTATATTCATGATCACAGTGTAACATTTAATGTATTGCTTTTGTATTTCTTTTTGCTTCATATTTATTTATTTTTGAGACAGAGTCACAGTATGCAGTTCAGGCTGGCCTTCAACTCAGTATGTAGCCTAGGTTGGCCTTGAATTCATGGCAGTCCTCACGCCTCAGCCTCTCAAGGACTGGGACTATAGACACACACGACCACATCCAGCTTGTATTACTTTTTAAAGCCTTCTTTCATAAACCTTGTAAAAGACTTGCTTAAGAGTTGGATATGAGGTTAACTCAGCTGTTTTGACTTAGATATGTGTTTAAATTTTTATGTTTTAAATGACCTTCTTCAGGTGACTTCTATAAATTGTTCTTTCCCAAACAATACTTTGTGGTTTAGAATAAGGAAACCAAGTGAGACTAGGGATCAGGAAACATTCCAAGAGGGCCTCACTAAGTGAGACTGGCCTTGAACTCACTTATGTAGCCCACGCTGGCCTTGAACTCATGGCAATTCTCCTGCCTCAGCCTGCCAAGTGCTAGGATTACAGGCATGCACCACCATGCAGCTGCAAAAGCAGTTTTGAGGGAGAAACTGCATTGCCTTATATTCAGGTGTTAACCTCATGTACTTGCCGGTACAGACCTGTATGGACACTGTCCCCACTGAGCACATGTGTCGGATGAGACAAGGAAGTTGAGTGATTTACCCAACATCCCTAGAGGGTAGCAGAGCTGGGGCACAGCTGGAATCTGAGTTTCTCATCCCCGTGTCTCTTGTTACTGCACTGAGAATGTCTGTAAACCACCCCCACTAACTGTGATGGCTGGACCTCCATAAGTATACAGGGCTGTGCTGACAGACTACTAACACTGATTAATTTATTATTCTTTTATTGCCTTCTGGTTGTATAGCCATGCGGAATATTTCATAAAGAAAATGGAAAAACAACTTGCAGATACAAAACATAGATGCTTAATTTTAATGTCTGGGTTTCTGTTTCAAAGCCACTGGGAAGCTGCCAGTTCATGCCCCAGTGGCTGTTTGTGAGGATCCCTGATAGCTGCTCTTAGATGCTGAAGTGCTTTGTTTTCTCACACTTGTTTTGATCTTGAAGAGCAACTCTTGGGTGTGGCATGGGTCAGTGGTGCTGACCTTAAAGAGCGCAAGGTCCTTCTCAGTGTAGGCTGGAGCTGGTTCCTCTCAGCTCCTGAGAGCCCATTGTGTGCATCTCTTTATGCTCTGCTCGGTGACATCAGGCTGATAGCTTGGTATCAATCGTGGAGGTAGTGTTTAGCCCTTGGAAACTAGCAACCCTTCAAATCAAGGCTCCTTCTGTTTCCCTTTATGCACCTTTCTGTCCCCAATGATTTAGCCTCCCCATACCCTGGGAATTACAGGAGTATTTCCCTTCTAGGTAATTCTCAAGTTTTAGTGAGATGAAGCATCTAAGGCACCTGGCACTCCTTGCATGTTTATGTATTTAAACAAATAATGCATACTCAGTGTTAAAAAAACAAACAAAAGATTACAGTGAAAGGTGAATTTCTTCTTCAACCTGCACCTCCATTTCAATTCCTATCTGAGGGGAAAATTGTTCCTACAAATTCTTCTAGAGATGTGCCCTGTATATGTACATGTATACACATGAATTCACTCAGTTAAATATTTTAAACAGTGACATCACAGCAGTGGTCTGCTCTGTATATGTATGTGTATAAAATATGCGATTATATAGCATATATAATCTCACAGACTGCACATATAATCTCAGGAATTTAATGCACACATATAATATAGAGATTGTTCTAAATGGGCACATGTAGATCTAATTTATTTGTAAGGACTGCCCATTATTCCATTTTTGAATGCCTCTTGACTTATTTAACTAGCTTGCTGTGACTTAGGTCATTTTCCATCTCGTGCCAATACAGGTGGGTATCACTATAGATATGATCTTGAATGTCCCCCAGTGGCCCATTTTTCAGGGTGGTTCTGCTGGAGAGTTGTGAACCATTTTGGGTGGTCCTTAG
Source organism: Dasyprocta punctata (assembly GCA_004363535.1). Taxonomy (NCBI): domain Eukaryota; kingdom Metazoa; phylum Chordata; class Mammalia; order Rodentia; family Dasyproctidae; genus Dasyprocta; species Dasyprocta punctata. The sequence continues at coordinate 21,412 of RJWM01003910.1, read as the reverse complement.
GGAACCAGTTTGCTCTGCCATACATGCCTGTAATGATGTGAAGCTTCCTTACAGGCCCAAAACGGGGTCAATTTTGATCTCTGGACTATGATCCTAAATAATCTTTTTCTCTTTATAAGTTAATCATCTGAGGTATTTTGTTATAGTAATGGAAAACTGAATAACAGAGGCATTAAATAACCTTGTCCTTGGCACACAAACATGAAAATTTCTGGAAGCTCAATTCCCGGATATGGAACTATTAAATCAAAGAGTATGGGCTTTTAAATTTCAATTTGATTATCAGATTCTCATCTAGGTGTTGTGCCAACTTATTCTCCAACCAACAGTGTGGGTAAATTTCTGAGTCCCCACATCCTTGAGACATTACCCAACTTTTTGATCTGTGCCACCTGATAGTCCTTGGCACACTGAAAAGGTAAATGATCTCCATTATTGCTAATGATTGGGAACCCTGATTGGGAGCTGTGAAATCACGGACTTGCTCAGTACCTCCAGATCAGGCTTCTACACACAGAGAAGAAAAATGACAGAAGCAGATAAAGGTTGGCACTGTCAGTCCAGCCAGAAAGTGGGGGAGTGACCCGTGGGAACTGATTCCAAGACCTTGCTTTGTAGAATTTATCATTCTTGTTTTTCTTGAGTGCAATTTCTCAGGAACATGAGGATCAAGAAGGTGTGAGTTTCAATCTCTGGAAGCTTCAGTACTGTGTGTTCTCTATCACTGTTACTGACTCAGCTTTCTGAAATACAGACATTATCTGCCTCTCCCGAACTTTCTGTGGCTCTACATATTTCAAAGGGTGTGGGTCACAGAACCAGTAGCACCTGGAAGCTGGTTAGAAATAGGTATTTTCAGATCTCACCAAAGACTTGATGAATCAGACACTCTGGGTTTTGGGCCCATCAGTTTGGGTTTTAACAGTCCCTTAAAGTGATCCTGGTGTACACTTAGGGTTGAGAACTGACTTGGAGAATAAAGTTCATACCTTTGGTGTTTGTGGCCCTTCTGCACCATTTGCCCCAACTCCAACTTTCCATCTAAATTTCTGTCCCTGTCCCATAACTTCTGAATGCACACCCAGATTCTGGCTGACCTTCACTTTCTAACCTCTGGGCTTGGGGTAGAAACTTCTAGGTGTCCCCCATTTTCTCCTAGAGCAATAGAAGCCCCCATGTTTAAACTGCATTTCTCAGCCTCCCCTGCAACTATGTTCTGGCCATGGGATATGACAGAAAGTGGTGTGTAATTTCTGAATTGTTACCATTGAAGGAAAGACCTCACCAACATTTCTTCTCCCCATTTGCATAGGTTGGAATACAGACACAATGATTTTGGGCCGTACAAACAGACATGGCTGGGCCTCAGATATAATGGAGCATTGGGAAAGAAGGTGTCTGGATTCCTGATGCTTTGGGGTCACTGTGGGAATTGTAGATTATGTAAACCTGGACCTGAGGAAAGAAAGAAACATCCATTTCACTTCTGCCACTGTCACTGTAGGTCTGTGTTAAGACACTTGATTATACTTCCTTCCTGACATGTGACCTTCTCTTCTGCCATCCTTTGCTCACCTGTAGCACCTCTTCCCTTCAAGGATAAAGTCAAAAGTGACTTTGTTCCCTGATTCTAAAGAGTTGATTCCTCTTCATTGGTCTCTCATCCCCTTTAGAGTCTCTGCTGCCAGCCAGTATGGAGCTATTAGTTCCCAGATCAGGAGCTCCTTGACGCAGGGGCTGCATGGTCATTGGGTGATGTCCCTACAGGTTTACTTCCCTGTCTGCAGCATGGAGGCACCAGCAAATGTTTTATGCTTTTGGTGGCAATTTTATTTTGTTTTTTGAAACAGGGTCTTGCTATGTAGTTCAGGCTGGCCTCGTACTAATGGTGATCCTCCTGCTTCAGCCTCCCAAGTGCTGGGATTCCAAGTGTGTGCCACCATGCCCAGTTTCAGGGATAATTTTAAATCAGCATCTTTATTTTTCTTTGCTCTCGTAACTTATGCTGCTAATTTATACTGTAGATGAGAACTGAGAACGAATTCATAATCTGAAATGTTGGCCTGCAATGTTTTCTTTTTTCCAATGTGGCTGTGGGCTAAGAAGGCTGAAACAGGCCACTAATGGGTATTAACGGAATACCCTAGGGAGTTTGGAGGATGAGAAAGATAATAAATCAAGAGAAAATGATTTATTGTGCATCTCTATGACCTGCTAAGCCTTTTCTCTCCAAGCTTGATCTGAATGGTGTGTGGCTGCCTAAAGGACAAGACTTGTGAGAAATTGTGACGCAGGGGGACCTTTCACAAAAGGTCACTCAGTCATCACCACATATCCGTGTTTCATGCTCCAGGGGCCTCCAGGTTTCTCAGAACAATGTTTGTTCCTTCAGACCAAGCTACATCAGAACACTCTGACCTTTATTCTGACTCAGAGCTTGAAGTCTACAGCAATACTCTTTCTCCTCCCCTCCTCTCTCTTGGCAAACAAGTCATTAATATTTCATTGTTCATCAAATATTTCTTAGGTATCAGCTTTGTGTCAGGCACTGTACAAGCACTTGAAATACAAAGATGACAGATACACTACTTCTCCCCTTACTGGCTGTCAGGGCAGGGACACGTGATCACAATAATGCGGAAGTTGCTGCACTGTGACCAGGGGTGCCAGTGGGTCCTGAGACTCTGAGTGGTTACATGAGGTTGAAACTATTTTCATAATAACACTAAGGCATTATTTGTCTTTGGTTCTATCCTGGAATTGGGTATCCTGCTACATACCCCTCCAAAAAATCCTCTGTATGACATCACAATATACTATAATGCAGAAGCAGATATGAGGATACAGTTGTTTATGAAATCAGATATTAAAGAGATTTGCAGAAATATAGAGCAATATCACTTGTTTCACTATTTTAAAAAATATAATTATATTTCATAAGGACACTTTGTTTAAATTAACATCATTGTGACTTTAAAAATAAATTATTAAGGAAAGACTTGTAAATTATCTCCATTTTAATTTCTAATGTAGCAAATATTACAGTCCTCAATTTTTAATTTTGAGATTATCGTAATTCTCAGTCAATTGTAAAAAATAATACTGAGAGATCTTGCATACCAGTTTTCCCCAGTGATAACATCTTGCATAACTTTAGTACAATATCACAACCAGGAAATTGGCATGGATACAATTTACCTACCTTATTCAGATTTCATGTTTTACATAGAATAGACTGTGTGTGTGTTTGTATTTAATTCTATGCAATTTGATTGCAAGTAGATTTATGTGTTTACCACCAGCATAGACAGTTCCATCATATACATCCCTCAAGCTGCATTTCTGTAGGGAGTGATCAAAAACTACAGTGAATGTTTAAATTAAAAATATTACAGTAAAAGACACATTGCTGTCAATCCCCCCCAAAACTCTCTATTTTGCTTTGAACATGTTTATCCCATTGTTCTTGGCATGTGTCTTTGACCATAACAAATTTTTAAATCATTCCTTATCACCACAACCACCTTCTTTTCTCCCCTCCCTAATTCTTGTTTTCCTTCTTGTCATAGTCAGGGCTTGCACGGAAAACAATTTAATACAAGAAATATAATTTATAGAATTATTTTATAATAGTCACCCAAAGAGTTAAAAACAAAAAAGTGCAGGAAATCTGCCCACACACCAAAGACCCCAAAGAATTCAACTGAGGACCTGGGTCCCATGGCAGTGTCCTGCATGAGTCCAGCTGAAGACCTAGAGCCCATGACAATGTCTCATGGAAATCTGTTTCATGGATCTGCACTGGGAAGGCCCAAAGGTCAGCAGTGGAAAACAGAAAGTCTGTGCCAGTAGGCTGAAGGATCTGTACTGTAGCCAGGAAGCAATGCTCAAATTAAGGACAAGGGCTCCACCGAAAAGTACCATAGCCATCCTCAGCAACAAGAAGTTTCTGAGCTCCTCTGATGATAACAACCAAGTTCATATCAGGAAGCCAGAGTGACAGGCTTCTCCAGGACATTGAACAGCACCTTATCTTCCCCACTGAAGCCAGGAAGCGATGCTCAAAGAGCTCCCCTGAAAAGGGCTACACCCATCCTCAGCAACAGCGAGGTCATGAGCTCCTCTGATGGTGAGAACAGTCAAGTTCATATCAGGAAATCCAGCATGACAAGCTCCTCCAGAAGAACCAATAGCACCAGTAAGACCAAGAGCACCATACTACTTCTTCCTTTTCAGGTCACTTTTTTATGTTGTTGCAACAATCCTCAGGTGGGCCATCCACACCCAGCACCATGCTGATTCAGTTTAGCTGGATGTTACAAGTTGACCATCAGTTGTCAATTCATCACACCTATTTATAATTTTGTCCTTTCAAGAATGTTATATAAATGAAACAATATAATGTATGTCCTTTTTATTTTATTTTTAAATTTTATTTATTTTTTATTTTAAAGAGAATAAAACAAAGCAAAACAGAACAAATCAGATCAGAACAGAACAATGCAAACAATAAAGGACTTCCAAACCAGATGAAAGGAAATCAACAATGGCTACCATAATGTCTTTTGTTCTCTTCAAAATAGTTGTCCATACCCTCAAACATATTGAAATCAAGTAATAGAAAACAGACTAAAACTAATCAAAACAAAGAATAAAAGCCTCGTGGGACTTCAAAACAAGATGATAGGAAATCAGCAATGGCTACCATAATGTCTCATTTTCTTCAAAATAGGTGTTCATACCATCACACATAATAAAATCAATTCTTGTAAACTCTTTAGGTGAAATTCTAGGCATGTATAAGCCTATACATGTACATCTATCTTTTCTGTATTAGAGGGAAAAACAAAACAAAAGAAAAAATACAAGAAAAACAAGAAACAAAAGAGACAAATAAATAACAATAACAAAAACCCCCAAACAATAACAATATAGGCTTTCACAATGAGGTGGTTGGAACATAACAAAGGTTGTTACTTTGCATGGTTACCTTCAAAAGAGTTGCTCAGATTACCAGATATAGACATGCAAAATTGATCTAATCCTATGAATGCTAACTGTTCCAACAACTAATAGAACTAGTAGTGCAACCATCTTAGCTATTTTAAGTGTATATATATAAATTTATATCTTTTTTCTTTTCCCTTCCTTCTTTTCTCCTTTTTCCTGAGTTATTTTTCCCCTTTGAGCAGTTTCTTACCCTTTCACAATATTTATTGAAGATTTTGTATCTTACTTACTCTTTCAGTTTCTTACACTAGGGAGACAATACAGTAATTACACATGTGAGTTTGATTTATTTTACTTATGAGTATAGTCTCATGTCGTATCCATTTACCTGTAAGAGCCTCAGTGTGATCCTTCTTTGTAGCTGAGTAGTACTCCATTGTATAAAAAACATCACACCTTTTTTATTTATTCCTCAGTTGATAGGCATTTGGGTTGTTTCCAAGATTTAGCTATTACAATTTGTGCTGATATAAACATGGGTGCACATAAATCAATGTGGTATGATGTTTTCAGTTCTTTTAGGAATATGCACAGCAGCAGAATAGCTGGGTCAAATGGGATTTCCAATCCCACCTTTCTGAGGAACCAGACTGATTTCCACAGTGGTTGCACCAGTCTACACTACTACAAACAACAAACTCACTGAGAGAGAAATAAGAGAAACCACACCCTTAACAATAGCATCCAAAAAAATGAAATACTTAGAAATCAATCTAACAAAAGAAGTAAAAGATATATACAGTGAAAATTACAGTACTCTAAAAAAAGAAATCAAAGAGGAGCTCAGAAAATGGAAAGACATTCCTTGTTCACAGATAGGAAGAACAAATTGTGAAAATGGCCATTCTCCCAAAATTGTTATACAGAGTTAATGCAAGTCAAATCAAAATACCATTAGCATACCTCACAGATCTAGATAAATCATTCCTAAAATTCATCTGGAATCAGAAGAGACCTAGAATACCAAAGGTAATTCTGGGCAACAAAGGTAAGGCATCACAATCCCTGACTTGAAATTATACTACAAAGCTACTGTGATAAAATCAGCATGGTACTGGAATAAAAACAGACCTGAAGATCAATGAAATAGATTAAAAGATACCATAACTGCAAACACAATCAGCCACCTTATCTTTGACAAAGGGGCCAAACATGTTCACTGAAAGAAAGATAGTCTCTTTAATAAGTGGTGCTGGAAAAACTGGCTTTTCATATGCTGAAAACTAAAACTAGACCCATGCCTATCATCAAGCACTAAACTAAAGTCAAAATGGATCAAAGATCTAAATATTAAAACAGAAACAGTAAATCTGCTGGAAGATAAAGTAGGTAGAAATCTTGAAGATGTAGGAGTAGGCAGAGAATTCATGAACAAAAATCAAACTGCCCGGGAAATACTTCCCATGATCAACAACTGAGATCTCATCTTATTAAAAAGTTTTTGCATGTCAAAAGAAATCTCCAACAGAATGAAAACAAAATCCTTGCATTGCAAAAAAATCTTAGTTAACTGTGCCTCAGACAAAGGACTTCTATCTAGAATATGTAAAGAATTAAAAAAAATCAGGCCCCCAAAATTCAAAGACCCAATCCAGAAATGGGCATCTGAGATGAATACACACTTCTCAGCTGAAGAAATAGAAATGGCAAATAAATACATGAAAAAATGTTCAGCATCATTGATCACTAGAGAAATGCAAATTAAAACAACACTGAGATTCCATCTCACTCTGGAAAGAATGGCCAGGATCAAGAAAACCACCAATAACAAATGCTGGAGAGGCTGTGGGGAAAAAGGAGCTCTTCTTCACTGTTGGTGAGAGTGTATGTCCTTTTTTCTTTTTTTTTTAATCATAATCATTTCTGTGACTTTATTTCTTTTTATCTTAAACAAAAGGAAAGTAAGAAATCAAAACAAAACAATTTCACAACCAGCCAATAAGATAGTAACAATCATCAGCACCTTGCATATTATTATATTCCCAGAAGTTATTTAGGATAAAAAAATATAGACATGAAACATTATCCAGCAAATTATTAACAAAAAATTTTTGCCTCAATGCATCAAGAGAAACCTGCTATATGACCATCTTTTTTGTTATGATTGCTCAATTATTTTCAAATAAATATTTTGCATGAAAAATAAAATCTGAAGATGACCTGAGAAAACTACTTTTCACTCAACATTTTTTTCTTTACCTGTCTTAACTAATTTTTATATACATGGATTTTGTTTCAGTTCATCACACCAGTGCAACAATGCAATAGTTACATATGTGTGATTTATTTAGTTCACTGAGAAGTAGATTTTCAGTACTCATCCATTTAAGAGTGAAAACGTCTAATTTACTATTCTTTATAGCTGAGTAGTATTGCATTATGTGGAAATACCACATCTTTTTTATCCATTCCTCAGTCGAGGGGCATTTAGGTTGTTTCCAAGATCTAGCTATTATGAACGGGGCAGCTACAAACATAGGTGCACATACATCACTGTGCTGGGATGTTTTTAGTTCTTTCAGGAAGATGCCCAGAAGGGAAATAGCTGGGTCAAATGGGATCTCCAATCCTAGCTTTTTGAGGAATCTCCACACTGACTTCCACAGTGGTTGCACCAGCCTGCATTCCCACCAACGGTGGAGAAGGGTTCCTTTTTCCCCACAGCTCCTCCAGCATTTGTTATTGGTTGACTTCTTAATACTAACCTTTCTTTCTGGGGTGAGGTGGAATCTCAGTGCTATTTTCATTTGCATCTCTCAAATGGCCAGTGCTGTTGAACATTTTTTCACTTATTTATTTGCTGCTTGTACTTCTTCATCTGAGAAGTGTGTGCTCAACTCAGATGCCCAATTTTGGACTGGGTCTTTAAATCTTGGAGGACTGATTTTTTTAAGTTCTTGATAGGTTTTCGATATTAATCCTTTATCTAAGGGAAAGCTGGCAAACATTTCCTCCCAGATTGTGGGTAGTATCTTCACACCGTTGGTGGTTTCTCTTGCTGTGCAAAAGTTTTTCAGTAGGATGAGATTCTATTTGTTGATTCTTTGTGATAACTCCTCTGCAGTCTAGCTTTTATTCACAAAGTCTTTGCCTATACCAATGTCTTCAAGAGTTTTACCTACTCTATCTTCCAGCAGATTTAATGTTTCTGTTTTAATGTTGAGATTTTTAACCCATTTAGATTTTAACTTAGTACATGGTGAAAGATATAGGTCTAATCTTAATCTTTGGCATGTGGCAAGCCAGTTTTTCCAACACCATTTATTAAAAAGGCTATCTTTCTTCCAGTGAATGTGTTTGGCACCTTTGTCAAAGATAAGATAGCTTAGTGTGTCTAGAGTTGTTTCTGGATCTTCTAATCTATTCCATTGATCCTTGGGTCTGTTTTATTGCCAGTACCACACTGTTTTTATCACGGTAGCTTTACAGTATAATTTCAGGTCAGGAATTGTGATGCCCCCTGTCTCGTCTTTGTTGCCCAGGATTGCCTTTGCTATTCTAGGTCTCTTTGTGTTCCAGATGAATTTTAGGATTGTTTTCTTTAATTCTGTAAGACATGTTATTGGTATTTTGATTGGGATTGCATTGAATCTGAATAACAGTTTTGGAAGTATGGTCATTTTGATTATATTGATTCTTCCTACCCAAAAGCATGGGCCATCTCTCCATCTTCTAATATCCTCTTCAATCTCCTTTTTCAGAGTACCATAGTTTTCAGTATAGAGGTCTTCTACATCTTTCATTAGATTGATTCCTAAATATTTCATTTTTTTGGATGCTATTGTAAAAGGTATTGTTTCCCTAATTTTTCTCTCAGTAAGATTGTTATACATGTACAAAAATGCTACTGATTTTTGAGTATGCACTGTGTAACCAGCTATATTGCTAAATCTGCTCATTAAATCTAGAAGTCTCTTGGAATTTTTTAGATTTTCTAGGTAGAGTATCATGTCATCTGCAAACAATGCTAGTTTAACTTCTTCCTTTCCTGTCTTCATTCCTTTTATTTTTCTGTTGTCTAATCACTGTAGCTAAAGTTACCAGAACTATGTTGAATAAGAGTGGAGCGTGGACATCCTTGTTTTGTTCCTGATTTCAGAGTGAAAGCTTTCAGTTTTTGTCCATTTAGTATGATGTTAGCTATTGGTTTGTCATAGATAGCTTTTATCAGATTGAGATAAAGACCATCTATTTCAATTGTCTGTAGAGTTTTTATCATGAATGGGTGCTGGAGTTTATCAAAAGCTTTTTCTGCATCTATTGAAATAATCATATGACTTTTATCCTTGGCTCTGTTAATATGATGTATTACATTTATGAATTTATGTATGTTCAACCATCCCTGCATCCCTGGGATGAATCCCACTTGATCATGGTGTACAATCTTTTTGATGATTTGCTGCAGTCCATTTGCCAATATCTTATTAAGAATTTTTGCATCAATGTTCATTAGGGAGATTGGCCTATAATTCTCTTTCTTAGTTGGATCCTTCTCTGATTTTGGGATTAGAGTAATGCTTGCTTCCAAAAATGAATTTGGGAGTATTGCTTCCCTTTCAATTTCATTAAAGAGTTTGAGAAGTAGTGGTGTTAGATTTTCACTAAATTGCTTATAGAATTCAGCAGTGAATCCATCAGGGCCTGGGCTCTTCTTTATTGATAATTTTTTAATTACATCTTTAATTTGATTTATTGATATTGGGTTGTTTAGGATTTTATATCATTTTGATTCAGCTTTGGTAATTCATATGTATCTAAGAATCTGTCCATTTCTTCTATATTTCCCATCTTATTAGAATATAAGTTTTCAAAGTAGGTATAGATAATTTTCTGGATTTTGACAGGGTCTGTTGTGATTTCACCCTTTTCATTCCTAATAGCATGGATTTGAGTCCTTTCTTTCCTTTTTTTGATAAGGTTGGCTAAAGGTTTATCAATTTTATTTAATCTTTCAAAGAACCAACTCTTCAATTCATTGATTCTTTGTATTATTTTTTAGTCTCCAGTGTGTTAATTTCTGCTCTGATCCTTATAATTTCCTCCCTTGTATGAGCTTTTGGTTTAGTCTGCTCTTCTTGTTCTAGAGTTTGAGATTCAACATTAACTTGTTTATATGAGCTTGTTCTGTTTTCGTGATATGGGTATTTACTGCTATAAATTTCCTCTTAAGACTGCTTTCATTGTGTCTCACAGGTTCTGGTATGTTGTATTGTCATTGTCATTCAACTGTAAAAACTGTCTAATTTTTTCTTAAATTTCATCTGTGACCCATTGATTGTTCAGTAGTGTACTATTTAATGTCCATGTGTTAATGAGGTTCTTGTGGTTTCCTTTGGCATGGGTTTCCAATTTCATTGCATTGTGGTCTGATAGTATGCATGGAATAATTTCAATTCCTTTACATTTACTTAAGCGTGTTCTATGAACCAGTATATGGTCTATTTTGGAGAATGTCCCATGTGAAGCTGAAAAGAATGTGTATTCTGATGTTGTAGGGTGGAAGACTCTAAAGACATCTAAGTCCATTTGCTCAAAAGTTTGATTTAATTCTAATATTTCATTGTTGATTTTTTGTCTAGTTGATCTGTCTTTTTGTGACAGTGGGATATTGAGGTCTCCCAATATAATTGTATTAAGGCTTATTTGGTTTTTCATGCCCATTAATAACTGTTTCACATAACTGGGTACACTAGTGTTTGCTGCATATATATTTATGGTTGTTATCTCTTCCTCTTGAATTGTTCCCTTTACCAAGATACAGTGACCTTCTTTGTCTCTCTTAATCAGTCTTGGCTTAAAATTAACTCTATTTGCAAATAGAATAGCTACCCCTGCTTTTTTCTGAACTCCTGTTGCATGGAGTATTGTTTTCTATCCTTTGACTTTCAGTCTATGGGTATATTTTTTAATTAAATGTGTTTCTTGTATACAGCATATTGTTGGATCTTGCTTCTTGATCCATTCTGCCAGTCTATGTCTTTGGACTGGTGAATTGAGACCATTAACACTGATGGTTAAAACTGATATGTATTGATTTGTCCTTATCATATTGTTTTTCTATTATTGGCTCCCCCCTTCTTCCTTTTTCTCTTCCTTCTAATTGTTTGCCTTTCCAGGTGGATTCCTTCTATTTGGGTTCATGGAGCTTTAATACTTATCATCCCTTTCTAAAATGTCCTTCAGAACATATTGGAGTGCTGGTTTAGTGGTCGTGAATTTTCTCAAATGTTCCTTACCATGGAAGTATTTTGTTTCTCTCTCTATCTTGAAAGATAGTTTTGCAGAATACATCAATCCGGGTTAAAAGTTGTCTTCTTTTAGAACTTAGAGTGCTTTACTCCAAGCTGTCCTTGTCTTGAGAGTTTGTGCTGAGAAGTTAGCTGTGATTCTGATGGGCTTTCCTTTATAGGTGATTTGTTTCTTTTCCATAACAGCTTCTAAAATTTTATTTGTGTGTTGAATTTCTGGAATCTTGACTATGTTATGCCTGGAAATAGAGTTGACTTCCGAGAAGATGGCGGAGTGGTAGGATGCAGGGAAAACAACCTCTCTGAGAAACACCCTTGAGACGCGGAAACACACCATCTTGAGGAAGACAGAAAGGAAGGAAGTGGGTTCCTTAGACCCAGGAAGAGTCTGAAGTCTGAATCAAACCCCACAGAAAGAGTGAAAAGAAAAACTTCAACAAAGAAGATGGCGGTAGCCGGGCATGGTGGCGCACACCTTTAATCCCAGCACTCGGGAAGCTGAAGTAGGAAAAGCGTTGTGAGTTTGAGGCTGACTTGGGCTGCAACGCAAGCACGAGGCTGGCCTGAGCTACATAGTGCGACCCTGCCTCAAAAAACTAGGGCCGGGAGTTTGGCTCAGTGGCTTAAGCGCCTGTCCTGCAGGTGTGAGGTTGTGAGTTCGATCCCTGGTGCTGCGGGGGGTGGGGGGAAGGAGAGGGCAGTAGCTGGCGGTGTCTTCCCCTGGAGCTGGTCTCACTGCTTGAGGGGAGCTGTTGGAGCCCTGTGGCACACAGTTGCCATGTTGGCGGTGGCTGGCAACCCTAGGGCCTCTGCGGAGTCATTTGTTGGTGGAGGAGAGCGGCAGGTATGGAGGACTGTGCTGGCTGGCAGTGAGTGCAGATGGCTTGGTCCTCCTGTGGGAGAGTTATTTGCCAGGAGTCATTTTGGAGTGGGGCCAGATAAGCCTGGGGCAATAAAACTATTGCTGGCTTCCCCCAGTGGCTCCTAGCTGGGCACAGACCCAGGAGACTGCATGGACTGTGGCGAGCCCAAGGAGTCTGTTCTCAGGGCAGGCCTGCTAAGGTTGTCTACTACTCCATCCACGAACAGTTGCTGGCTTGCAGGGAGACAGTACCATGATTGGGTTGCTGTCTCCACGGGCTGTTTACCAGTGAATCCAGGGAGAACCCTGGAAGTGGACTCTTTTTTTTTCTTTTTATTGTTTGTTTTGTTTAGTTTATTATTATTATTATTATTTTTTTTAGTGTGAGTGTGGTTTCTGCCTTCCTTCTGGGTGTGGTCTTGTTCTGTTCTCCTTTTTGTCTCTTTTGGCTTTCTTTCCTCAGTCTTCTGCAGCAGTTTCCCTAAGTTGGTGGGACCCATCTTTGTCCTCCAACCTACTTATAGTCTCTTTCTCTTTTCCCACTTCTCTGCTTTCTCTTAAATTCATTTTGGGTTCTGACCCTTAGGGACAGAGTTGACATTTTGTGAACCTATGTATTGTATATGATTGTTTTGCATTCTGATGTATGGTTACAAATTCAGTTTATATGGTTGGGGGTTGTAAATCAGGGGTTGGCTCAGTTTACTGTTTTGCTACTGTGTTTGGTGCTGTGGGTGCCACTGCAGCCAGAATTAATTCGATTGATCTGGATAGCTGTTGGCCCTTATGGTCCAGGACTGAGACTGACCGGGGCTCATGGAGAGAGCTGAGGCACGGTGCCAAGGAACCAGGGACTGGACTAGGCGAGCAGTGGTTTTTCATCTCTGACAAACTGAGGGGGCAGGATTTTCCAATAGACTTGGAGCCCAAGAACCAGTTACACCTGGAAGATATCTCTGGGAAGTGCTCATCACCTGGAAGTCCTTAATACCACCATTAAAGTAACCCACTGCAGGCAACTAACAGGTGTCACTCTAGGAATTAAACTAAAAAAGAAAAGCAATGAGAAGACACTTAAACAGGACACAACCTCAGACACCCAGTCCGCTAAAAGCAAACCCAGGGGGCAATGGGGCTGGAAAATCCGAAAGCCCCCTACAAGTTTTCTTCGAAGTGGTAACAAAGCAATTGAATGAGGCTTTGGAAAAAATGAAATCAGAAGTAATCTCTCAAATAACCACAGAGATTACCAAAATAAACACATGCTTAGTGATGTTGGAGCAGACACAGACAAAAAAATAAATGAGCTTAAGCAAATCATGGAAGTACGACATAGGCAGCAAATGGATTCCATAAAGCAGATTCAAGCAGATATTCAGGAGAATAGAAACTCCATTGAAAGTATTCGAAGCACATTAGGCCAATGTGAGGACAGGATTGCAGATATTGAAGACAGGCTTAAAGTTAGTGACCAGGAAAAGAAAGATGTCTCAAAACTAGCAAGGGAACATGAGAAATCAATCCAGCAGCTACTTGATGAGACAAAGAAAAATTAATTGGAGTCAGTGAACAAGCAGGAGATATACAAATGACATTAAAAACATCCTTACAGACATTGTGTCAGAAAACTTTCCTGGTAGAGAAAAAGAATTTGACATACAAATAAGTGAGGCATATGGAACTCCAATTAGCAATGTATGTTCTTTTTTAAATGCCATTGTTTTTTGTTTTGGACTGTATAAATTCCTTGAGGCCCATCTACTTGTCTCAAGTATCAACAATCCATTCCTTTGTCTGGCTGAATAGTGTTCCACAGTATGGATGTTACACAGTTTGTTTAACTGTTTTGCCTCTGACACAAGTTTGGATTATTTCTGACCTCTCACTATTAAGAGTAAAGTTGGTAGTAACATTCATGTGTGAATATAAATACCTAAAAAAGTGCCATTGCTGGGTTGTGTGTAAGCACATCTTTACTTTTGTAAGAAACTGCCAAACCATTTTCAGGGCAGCTCCACCATTTTACATTTCAGCCAGCTATGTGTGAGGGATCTATTCTCACTATTTTCATTATTCTTTGTGTTCTCACCAGGATTCTCAATTGTCATTGTTTTTTATTTGGGCAATTTTGACAGTTACAATAGATATCTCATTATGGCTCTTATATACAGTTCTAATGGTTAACAATGTTGAAAATATTTGCTTATTTGCCAACTATAGATCCTTCTCAGTGCAAATCTCTTCATGTCTTTTGTCCATTTTCTAATTAGACTATTTTTACTCAAGCTTTGAGAATTCTCTATATCATATAGATACCAGTGCATTGTTGGATATGTGGTTTGTAAACATTTTATCTCAGTGCTTTTGTTCTTTTGGCAGGGTCTTTGTCAGAATAAAAGGTTTCATTTTGAGTAATCCACTTTAACCACTTATTTTTCTTCTATGGGCCACAGTTTGGGTCAAGTCTAACAACTTCTCACTCAGCCTGACATCCTGGAAATTTTCTCCTGTTTTAAAAAACCCTTTGATCCATCTGGGGTTAATACTTTTGCATAACATGTGAGGCTGAGCATCATACTTGTTTATGAATATTGAATGTGTCCTCTAAATTCCATGTGTTGGAAACACAACCCTCAAAGTCGTATGTCAGTGGCATTTGAGAAGTGGAATTTGGAGAGGTGATTGGGCCCACTTATGGATTAGTGGATTACTGGATTTTGACTTTGTTATAAAAGGGAGCTGTCTCTCACATGCTTGTTCTGTCTCAACATGTCATGCCTGTGCTATGTCACAGTGCAACCAAGGGGCCCTCATCAGATGTGGAGTAGATGCCAGCATGATGCTTTTGGACTTCCCAGCCTCCAGAGCTATAAGCTAAACAAACTTCTACTCTCTATAAATTACTGTTTTGCTATTCAGTTATAGTAACAGAAAATGGACATCAACTATTTTTTAGAGGCCCTGAAAACAAAGACTTGAGAAGTTTAACAATAAGGT
The DNA here is from genome assembly GCA_004363535.1 of Dasyprocta punctata. Classification (NCBI taxonomy): domain Eukaryota; kingdom Metazoa; phylum Chordata; class Mammalia; order Rodentia; family Dasyproctidae; genus Dasyprocta; species Dasyprocta punctata. The sequence goes on along the minus strand of RJWM01003910.1, from coordinate 6,295 downwards.
ATATGGGGTACTCTGGGACAGGCACCTATGTATGGGTACTGTGGGAGGGTTAATTTTTTTTTTTTTGAGACAGGGTTTCATTATGCAGTTCAGTTTGGTCTTGAACTTATTCTGTAGCCCAGGCTGGCCTCGAACTCACAGCAATCCTCCTGTCTCAGTTTCCTGAGTGCTGGGATTACAGGGGAGGGTTAATTTTAAGTAAGACAGTCCTGAAAGATGTTTCAGAGGAGGTGACACTGGAATTCTTCTTTGGAGGGTGAGTAGGATTTTACCAAGCAGAAGAGAAATCTTGTTTTCTTTTCTCTAGTCTTCCATAGCCAGTGATAGTCTCAGTGATGAGGTTAATTTTAAATAGAAGGGCCTAGGAGTGAGGTAAACCTCGGTTCAAGTCACTCTTAACTAGCTAAATTACTACCTTCCTTAAGCCTCAGTTTTCTTATCCATAAACTGCGGGAAATAATTCTTTCTTTTCAAGGAAGCTGTGAAAATCAAATGCTATAAGTATGAAACTAGCAAGCATGGCACCTAGCACATGGTAGGCAACAGTGAATGGTGGTTACCCTTTCTCCCCCTTGCATCATTCCCATCACCTTCACTGTAGGCTGTAGAATTAGATTCTTCCTTTAATATTTAGCGCATGCTTGTTTCCTTCTCTTTCCTCCAAACGGTTTTGAAACTGTGCTTCAGCCATCACAGAGCTGATACCGAATCTTTACTGGTAGTTGGCTTCTAAAAACACAGATTGATGACCCCACTCAGAGTTTCTGAGTTAGTAGGTTTGGAACAGAACCCAAAAATTTGCTTTTCTAATCAATTTGTGAGTAATGCTACTCTTGGTCTAAGAACCACCATTTGAGATGCTTCACTCTTGATGGTCTTTGTAATAATCTCAGTATACTGTACAGAGGATATTAAAATGTTCCAATTCTCCATATAAGCACATTAGAAATGTCTTGAATTCGTTCTTTAAAATTCATAGAAATTTGGTGGGGGAGACTTCTGGTTTTAAGATGGCTGAGTTTCATTTATTTGTCTTGTTTTAAATTGTGGCAAAAAACACATAGCATGAAATTTGTCATCTTAATCATTTATAATGCAGAGTTTGGTAGTATAAAGTATGTTCAAGGGTGACTGAGTTTTATTTTTATCATCTTTTCATTAAATCCACTCCAGACAGCCAGGGATGGTGATACACACCTGTAATTTCTGCACTTGGGAGGCTGAGGCAGGAAGATCATTGAGAGTTTGAGGCCAGCCTGGGATACAAAGTGAGTTTGTTTGTTTATTTATTTATTTATTTATTAACAAAGTGAGTTCAAAGCCATCCAGAACTATGCAGTGAGACACTGTCTCAAATCAATCAATCAATCAGTCAATCAATCAATCAATCCACTCCAGGCAGTAAAACATACAACAGAAATAATCTCTCCACATTTGATGGAGCTTGTAGACATCGCTAACCTTGGAACATTATAAATGAGGACAGAAGCTGGGCTGGGAATGGCAAATGATCTAGTAGAGTGGAAGAAAGTCCATCCTGCCTCAGGAGGAACATACACTGAGGAACAGCCAGTTTACCTGAGAATGCTGGGAAAGCTCAGGAATTGGTAGAATTAAACATTGAGGGGGTGGAGAGAAAGCAGGATGTCCAAACCAAGAGGATTGACTGAAAGTCTTTGTCATGTGGCATCCTGACCCCAAGCGGTCAGGCATTTCTAGTTCAGAGACCACCTTGGGTTTAATCTCTTGGGAATTTCAACCCAATTTCTAGATTTAAAGATCACTGACAATCAGCTCAGGAGAAGGGTGGGAGGGTTGAATTAAACATATCCTCAGCCCATTCCCAGTCCAACTCCAGAACATTCACATACAGGTTCATTAACATGAGACCACTCCTCTCCTCAAAGACAATGGTTTGGAACATTTTTCTATGAAGAAATTGAACTGCTTTCTGTGAGAGAAAGGACCTGTTCTTATGCACTCTAGGGCTGCTTCATGAAAAATCTAACTGGACACTGAGTTGTCCTACAGCAAAATATATCAGTTGTCAAACCCTCTCTCTGCTTGCAAGTTTTCCAATCAGCTTTTACTCACTTCCTTTGAAATAAAGATTATCAGTCACTTGAGACAAGTTCACAACATGAATGTGAGAGATTTAACACAAAATTGTTGCAGAGTCAATGCTCTCTGTGGCTGCCACATTGACTTTCTCTGGGCCTCTTTGCACACCTGCAAAAGGATTGATGCATGCAATGGATCCTTAACCTGGAGCCCTGCTCCCTTTGGCAATGGGCAATAGTGTTTGTGTGTGTGCACATGGGCTCAATTCTGGGATAGAATGCATCAGGTTCTCCAAGAGAGTCTGAGCTTGTTTAATAATCAATGAACCGCTTACTGATGGAGTCTCTAAGCCTCTGTCCCTGGGTTTGTTCTTTGGATATATTTTGCCCTCTTGCACCTCTGGGTCTGTGTACATATGTGGACTTTGACTAGAGCATGTTTTGCTTTTGGAGGTAGAGCTGATCTCTATTCTTCTCTCTAGACTCATTTGAAATACTGGGTTTTCCAGGAAGCCTTTTATAACCCCAATCTCCCATCAGGGTTAGATGACCCTCTGGTGTTTCTCGAGCCATCTGTATATTTTCCATCTGCTTTAGAAGAATGTGCCTTCTGCCTGAGTGAAAAATCCTGTCTTCTCCCAACAGCTGAACTGGAAAGCTGAAGAATAACCTTCCAGCAGCACCTGTGTTTCTAGTGTCAAAATGAAACTCTTGTTAATTGGGCCAGGAGCTGGACTAGACAGGAGTGAATCAGCTCAGTCCTTTGAGTTACACTTCAGAGCTCAGTAGAAGGCAGAATGAGCTGACAGGAAATGAAAAAGAGGAAGACAGGGCAATTATTACAATTCTTTGTGTCTCAGTCATTAGTTAACCTACCAGGGCTGGGATTACTGAGGCTTTTTTGAATACTGTGAATATGAACTTGAACTTGGTAAAGGAAAGTCAAGGTCAAAGCAGCACCTCAGTCTTCTGATTAAGCATTAGATGCTATTGTCTAACTCACAAGATATGTAGAATGGATGTTTTTCTTTTGGGAGCCATCCTGCCTTTGGTATATTTGCAGAATTCCCCAGATTATGAATCTTAATAGAAGGGAGACATCATCTGAGATCCTGGAAACCTGGAAAGGGACTTAGCCAATCTTTCAGCCTCTCTTGAAGCTCCAGGATCAGACAGATGACCTAGGCTGAGCCAATCGGATGTGCTCATTCACACTTTGGAGAGAAAGTCAGTAACACAAGAAAATGAAAACAGTAAGGAAGGCTTGCTTGAGGGGGAAGTTGTCACAGAAAATGCAGGTACCTGCAGGAGGGATGGCCTTGTGCCTGAGGCAGCATCCAAGCTCCAGGGTAGGGGACCTCAGTGCTGTAGTCTTCCATGTCAACTACCTGCCCAGATCAGAGGTGCCTCCCACACCAATTCTGTACTTCTTTTTTTTTTTTTTTGAGATACTAAGGATTAATCCCAAGGCCTTTGCACTTAGCTAAATTCCTGGTTCTTTTTAAAGTTTTATTTTGAGGAAAGACTTGCTAAATCTCCTTTTTCCCCTGCGGATTCTGCCAAACTTATTCCCTTGGCTGTGGTTTTGCTGGAGAGTAGGTAGGGACAGTGGGAAACTTGTGCATCCATGTCTTGCTGACAGCTTGGGCTCAGACTTGTGGTTTTTATGCCTCAGACTCCAAGAATTCTGAGGTTACAGGTGTGTGCCACCACACTCAGCCAGTCTTGTGCTTTTATTCTCTGTATCATTTCCTGCTGCAGAGGCCCTGCCTTCCTTTGGGTTTGGCTGAAAGAAGAGCCTGAAATGAGAATGTCAGGTGGAGGTGGTTTATTTGGGAGATGACCCCATGAAGTATGTATTTAGAAGAAACAAGAATGATAGAGGGAAGTAGGAAGACTACATAAGGTGGATTCTCCAGGTACTATTTTTGGGGAGGGTTACCAGGAATTGAACTCAGGAGCTCATGGTTGACCAGGCAGGTGTTGTACCACTGAGTTAAATTCCCAGCCCTTACCAGGTAAATCTTAGAGCAGATAGTTGTTCAACTCCTTTTGGGATCTCTGAGAAGAAAGAAGATTACTAAACATTTATCCATGGGGAGCCTCCCCCATTGGATTGCCTCAAAGAACTCTAAGTTTTGTGCACTTCTGGGCTGTTTCTGTCATGAGCTGAGCAGACTCCTGAAGTTTCTAGAAAACTCCAAGGAAGAAAACAGATGGAGCAGACCCCTAAGGTAAGACATTATGATATCCACCCTAGCTGCTATCAAGTAGTTATATCATGGGACATCTGAATCAGGGTCTTCATCCCTCCTGGCAAGTCCCCATGTCACATGTATCTTTTCAACTTATTTCTAGTCTGCTCCCATCAGAGTTGGAATCAGTGGTTTGCAGCTAGGACACCTCACTGATGTGGAGAAAACCAAGACAGCTGAGTAAATTCTCCTGAACACCCTTACTCCTTCCCAGGTGACACAAGGTCTAGGCCAGTGGATTCTTCCTCTTAGATTCCCCATTTCTCCCACTCATTGCCCAGGTTCTGCCATCATCTTTTACTGGACACCTGCTTTGTTTCTCAGCTTGCTTCTTTAGTGCCATTCTTCTCTTCTCCTATATTGCAGCCAGATTCAACTCTCAAAAATCCAAGTCTGGTTTTGGAGAAGGCATAAAAATTCTCTCAGAGGCCCCTGCCTTATAGTTCTGTTTGTTAGATAGGTTGAACCATAGTCAAGCCTCCTGAGGTCTTGTGAAGGTCAGTTTCAGGACAGAGTCTCATTCAAAAAACTATAGCCCACCCTGGCGAAGGAACCACCACATAGCACTGTTGTGAAGGTTTAATTGCATGTGTATAGTGCTTGGCATGAGGTAAGTGCTAGCTTCTTTTCCTTAAGCTTTTTTTTTTTTTTGCGGCACCGGGGATTGAACTCACAACCTCATGCCTGCCAGTGCAGGCGCTTAAGGCACTGAGCCAAACTGCCAGTCCAGGTTTTTTGAGGCAGGGTCGCACTATGTAGCTCAGGCCAGCCTTGCGCTCCCGTTGTAGCCCAAGCAGGCCTTGAACTCACAATGCTCCACCTACCTCAGCCTCCTGAGTGCTGGGATTAAAGGCATGCGCCACCACGCCCAGCTTTTTTTTTTTTAACAGAAGAAAAATAAGAAATTAAAGTAAAACAGAATTTCACAACAGGCCAATAGCAGAGTAACAATAATCAACATACTGCATATTGTTATATTCACAGAAGTTGTTTAGGGTGTAAGACATAGACATGAAACATTGTCCAGAAAATTATTAGCACAAAACGTTCCCCTCAACGAATCAAGAGAAACCAGCTGTATGACTTTTTTTGTTATGACTGCTCTATTATTTTCAAAAAAAATTTCATCTTAAAAATGAAATCTGAAAATGACCCTGTGAAAACTACTTTTCACTCAAAATTCTTTTTCCTTAACTATCTTAACTAATTTTTTATATACATAGATATTCTTTCAGTTCATCACACAAGTGCAACAATGTGATAATTACATGTGTGTGACTTAGTTCACTGAGTAGTATATATATATATTTTATTATTTAAGAGAAAAAAAGACACATAAGAAAGACAAAAAGCAAAAGAGACAAACAAATGACTAGAGTGAATACACAACGGTAACATTACAGGTTTACAAAACAGGATGATAGAAACTTGACCATGGTTGCAATACTGCGTATCGTTATCTACTGAGAAGTATATTTTAAGTACTCATCCATTTAAGAGTGAAAATGTCTAGTTTATTGTTCTTTATAGCTGAATAGTATTCCATTATATAGAAATACCACATCTTTTTTGTCCATTCCTCAGTCGAGGGGCATTTAGGTTGTTTCCAAGATCTAGCTATTATGAACAGGGCAGCTACAAACATAGGTGCACATGTATCACTGTGGTGGGATGTTTTTAATTCTTTTGGGAAGATACCCAGAAGGGGAATAGCTAGTCAAATGGGACCTCCAATCCTAGCTTTTTGAGGAATCTCCACACTGACTTCCACAGTGGTTGCACCAGTCTGCATTCCCACCAACAGTGGAGAAGGGTTCTTTTTTCCCCACAGCCCCTCCAGCATTTGTTATTGGTTGACTTCTTAATACTAGCCATTCTTTCTGGGGTGAAGTGGAATCTCAGTGTTATTTTCATTTGCATCTCTTGAATGACCAATGCTGTTGAGCATTTTTTCACATATTTATTTGCTGTTTGTACTTC